>RJWH01001324.1:267223-400317 GCA_004363575.1 Solenodon paradoxus
TTCCCTGCTCCCCTCCTCTACTCTCCCTCCTTCCTTCTCCCCTCCTCCCCCTCTCCCCTCTCCAAATTAAGTATATTTTCTGAAATAGGAAAATAAGTATAGATCTTAGCTTTTTATATAATTATCGCAAGTGGCAAATACTATTTTTTTTGAAAACATACTGAACTTTTTATTTAGCTTGCTATTGACTTCCCATTTTTACTGATGCTAGATGGCGCTGTGAGCCCAGGGGTCCCTGGTTCCCAAATGCAAACAGTAGCCTACACTTATGAAATGTGAGAAGGTGAGTTTAAGGGATGAAAGTAACTAGTGTTTGGAACTGAACTGCCTCCTTCCAGGAAGAACTTTCATGGTCTGACCAGGCTTCTTTAACATAGAAGTATAACTCGATCAAGAGAAGGTTGTATCTTGAACGTATTAAATTTTTATGTGAATATTTTTCCTGGAATTTATACTGTCTCTAATTTTTTCCTCTTCATACATTTCCTTTGCTTAGAGTCTATCTCTGAATACCACTTTTTTAAAATCCAAGTTTACAAGACTACAAATTTCTTAATTTACAGTTAGACTGGGTGTGTTCCTAGTAAGCAAACTCCATACTAACCTGAAAAATAGAAACACGATAAACCATAAAATATGAACCCATTAAAATGGAATAAAATCCCTCAAAAATACAGCCCATGCACATAGTCCAGCAACAATATTTCTGATAGGCCCACCTGTAAACAACCCAAATAGCCACCAAGTGTTAGGAAAGCTAATTCTGGTTCACTTATTCAACTGAGTACAACTTAGCCTTTAAAAGAAAAAGTGTTGGTAAGTGCAGCAACATGAATTAGTATCAAAACCATTATTCTATGTGGGAAAAAAGATCGCATGTAGAATGATTTCATATCTGTGACATTCTGTAAAAAGCATATCAAGATCAATAAT
Source organism: Solenodon paradoxus (assembly GCA_004363575.1). NCBI lineage: Eukaryota > Metazoa > Chordata > Mammalia > Eulipotyphla > Solenodontidae > Solenodon > Solenodon paradoxus. The sequence continues at coordinate 268,157 of RJWH01001324.1, forward strand.
TGGCAAGGCTGAGTGGGGGGATAAAACAAAGGACACAAAAGAAAAGTTGGGGGTGATGAAAAATGTTATATTTCTTCATTTTGGTGGCTACATGACTATATATTTGTTGAAAGACATTGAACTTTCTGTTGTAAAAACATGACATTCACCTTAATAAACTCAATGGATTATTGCATCAATCTCCTTATTTTAGTCATTTTTTTCTTTAAGAGAGTAGCCCCTAAATGTTAAAAATATGACTCGCACATTTTCATAATGGAAAATGTTCATTTTACATCTCCTGCATAAAGATAAAATTGTACTAACTCTGCCTGCACTTTCCCACTTAACTCTTGGCTCACTCACAGTTTTGTGACTATATTATTTTTCTTGCCTTGCTGTCCTTTGACAACTTTACCTCTACCTAGTCATTTCTATATTCTGTAGCCTTGGAGTTTTTGTTAGGGCTTATTACTAGAAGAACTGACTAGCTCCAAGATTTATTAATTGAAGTCCTCCCCCACCCCATATCTCAGAATGTGAATATATTTGGAGATAGGGCTTTTAAAAAGGAATTTAGTTAAAATGAGGCCATAAGGGTGAACCCTAATCCAATCTGACTGGTCCTCTATTATGAGAGATAATGCAGAGCCTGGGGATGTTAACACATGTGAGAACCATGTGAGAACACAGAAGACAGCCATCTGCAAAGCAAAGAAGAGCTATCTCAGAGGTAAAAAATGCTAACTCTTTGTTCTCAGACTTCTAGTCTCCAGTCGTGGTATTTTGTTATGCCAGCCTTAGAAATTTATCTCCAATGATTAAATAAATCTTTATCTTACTTTAGAATATGACCCCTGACCATGTAAATTGTTTTTAAGATATGTTTCCTGTGGATTAATAAAATGTACTGTGTGAGCTGCTTCTGTCTTCTCCACATAACTTAAATTTTTAATGTATATCTTGTTCACTGGTTCTTCTCCCATTTAAATCTTCATTTTAGAAAAGCTCATAATTTTGCAAGTAGAGGGAAAGAATGCAAAATTCATTCTGAGGATCACACAAATATGTGGGGTATAGACAAATTATAGATAACTGATATAATGTGTTTTAAATGTTTAGAATCCCTCAGTACATCAAAGTGGTATAGTCTAGTGAGGGCAATACTGCCTAAAAAAACTGGAAACAATTGTAACAAAGATAAATATTAAATTCACAAGTAAGCAAAACATTAGAAACAATAAGCTCCATTTTGCCTCTACAAAAGTGAGATGATTTGAAATTTTTAATTTAATTCCATTTAATTAAAAGATTGGATGAAATATGACAGTGATGGAGATGGTAATGCTATTTTGGAGAGCCTGAATAAATGTTTTCACATACAAAAATAATTGTATAAGCTATACATTATCTGAATTTTTAGTAGAAAAACTGAAGCCAAATCTTTTCATCTGTTAATGTGTACTTGGGTTGCTCCCAGTTGTGTTTATTGTAAATAGTGCTGATTTGAATGTGGGCACAAATACCTCCTCCAGGTCCTGCTTTCAGTTCTTTTAGGTGCACACCCAGAATTAACAATTTTGAAATTATATGGTGATTATATTTTCAGTTTTCTGAAAAAACATCATACTGTTTTCCAAAGCAGCTACATCCTTTTACATTCCCATCATCAAAAAACAGATGTTCCAATTTCCCTACATCCTTACAAAAATGTATCTTTGTTTTCAATAATACTAGACATTCTAATTAAGTGTGAGATAGTATCTCACTCTGGATTGGATTTACATTTCCCTAATGATTACTAACATTGAGTATATTTTCATGCACTTGTTGACCACTGGTTTACCTTTGTTGAAGTTGTCTTGCCAAATATTTTGTGCATTTTTAATTGAATTTTTTTTGCTGTTGCTGGTGGTGGTGTTAAGGTGTTATAGTTCTTTATATTCCTTATTAATTGCTTATCAGATATATGGATTGTAAATATTTTCTCCTGTTCCATATGTTACCTTTTCAATCTGGTGTGTCCTTTGCACAGTTTTTAATGTACTTTAATCTATATTTAGTTTTTTTGTCTATGCTTTTTCTTTTGCTGACTTATATAAGAAACCATAGCCAAATCCAATGCCATTAAGCTTTCTCTATAATAAATTCTTCAATTTTTAGATCTTACATTTTAAATTCGATTAATTTTGAGTTACTTTTACCATTTTCCAACATTTCTTGAAAACATAGTTCTTCCCCTGTGTAATGATTTGGGAATCCTTGTCAAAAATCACTTGACCATTTGTACGAAAGGTTATTTCTGAGCTCTCCATTCTATTCAATCAGTTTATATCTCTCTCTTTATGCCAGTGTCATCCTGCTTTAATCACAGTTATACTGTAATAAGTTTTGAAATCAAGAAGTAAGAGGGCTTCACTTTGTTCTTTTTCAAAATTATTTTAACTCTTTAGGGTGTGTTGAAATTCCATGTGAATTTTAGGATGCAATGATATTTTTGGTGTTACAAAGACAATCTACTTAACTGAATTTTAGACATGTTCTTCTGAGCCTTTTCAACTCAGTCTCAACCTTGGCTTATAAAAACTCTGGACAATCAGGACAAATGAGTTTGTTCATTTCCCTCCCCCTAAATGTTAAAGATTAAATGAATACTATTTCAGCTTCTAACAGCTCAATCCCTAGGATAACTCAAGGCTACCAAAAAGAATGTAAAGGCTGTTTGTTCTAGTCAGTACTGATAAGTCTTTGTCCCTCTTATCTTAGAACATTTACTTTAAAGGATTAGACTGAGATGTATATGTAGCCCCTTCCAGTAAAGGGTATGTGTGTATCTCAAAGAGCTTTTGGAATGAAATAAGGAAGGATGGAGTCTGTCTCTGGATCTCTGTGGAAAGATAAAACCTTGACTTCAATCACTGTTATCTAGTAGACACACTAGGCCTTATCACATTTACATTGATCAAAACTGTGTCTTTTTTGAGTTCTGACTCTACAGAGGCCCCACTCATCCATGCCCCCATTTCCCCTCAATTTCTCTTTCAAATATTTATCTCCTCTATACAGATAGAAGTTGAGTTCAGTTCACATTGAACCTACTTTTCTGTTACAACAGAATATGACTGATTACAATATGCCTTTACCACTAAAGCTAGATTTGTCTTTGATAAAACAATTATCTTGTTTGTTGTGTGGGCAGAGGAGGGGAAGCTTGGTTCTCATATTTGACTTTTGAAGTCTTGGCATTTCAGAAAAAAGAGCATATGAAAGGTGCTTTGATCTAGGGAGCTACCACTTGCTACTACAAATCACAGCATGTGGTCATGTCACACAGAGGCTATTTTGAGAGCTGTGTTATCATGAGAACAAGGCAAGAAACAGGCAGTATTTTAGAAAGGTGTTCCAAGAATGTGCTTCTGAAGGACAGATGGATGAAACTAAGATCCCTAGAAGTAAGAGAGGGAGGAAAAATATTTAAAATTTCAGATTTTTGCTACTTACTTGCTGGTGGCAGTGGCTTAGTCATATTAAGAACTAAGATTTGTGGAATCTGGCTGCCTGGGGCTGGTTTCTCAGTTCTGCCATTTACTGTGTTGCTTTCAGTGAGTTTCTTAATCCATCGGTGCTTCAGATTTCAGATCTGAAAAATAGGAGAGTCTTGATATGATATTTGGAGACTGAGAGGTGCTAATCCATTAGTATATTAAAACTCTGGTTCATATATACTGGTATCTGTATTGTCAAGCATGGTTCTAGGAATTATACATCAATAGTTTCACTGAAAGGTTGCCGAGTGTGGAAACTGGACCTTAGCCAGTTCCTTGGAGGAAACTCCATGAACTACTTCTTGAAATTGTGTTTGCTCTGTGGACAGTCACAAACCAAATTCCCTATGCCCATCTGTTCAAATAGCCATTTCCATTTCCCTTCTGACTGTCCATCCAGAACCCGGTAGTAAGTTTTAGCCAATGTGAAGATGAGTAAAAAGGCACATCATTTGTTCCATGTGACCTTCTCTTTCATACTGCAATTCATCGACTTCAGAAAAATCTCCCTTCTGAAAATAACAGTAGCAACAAGCTTTTATGGAAATGAGTGTGCACTAGCTGCTAGCATATTTAAACCCCCCAAATCTATACCAGGTGGCCATTGTTATTGGTATGGAACATGTAACAAAATTAGGTATTTAATAACTGACTGGAAGTCAGAGATATGATCCATGGCACAACCAGGAAAGCCTTAGAGTAAATGCTCAGGTTTCTGTTACTAGGTTTTGTTTGTTAGCTTTATTTGTTTTTAACACTGGCCACACTGGAGGCTCACACAGTGCTGGAAACAACACTGGGATGTGGCATTGCCTTCCCCATGTAGCAGTGCAGAACACTCCCAGGTGCAGAAGAGAAGGATATGACAGACACTGCATATTGATTCACTCACGAGCTCAGCATGCCCTGAGGGGTCCAGCAGTCTACTGCACCCTGGATGCAGTTCATGTACATCCCAGGGTCCCCTGTTCACGGCTGGAGACATCATGAGGATGAACAATTAAGTAAAATAAAGGGCTTCTTCCTCTTCTCTCTTCTTGCCTGCCTGCCTGCCTGCCTCTGCTCACCATCATTCCTCTCTGTACCTGTCCTTAAAAAAACATCTATCTCTGTGTACGTCATCCAACCAAACTCCAAATCCAGACAAGAAGAAATCATGCCAGTTCACATGCAGACAAGGTGACCACATGCATCATTACTCCACTGAGAGATGGTTACAGAACTGTGGAGCAGGCCAGAAGAAACAGGTAAAGACACAAGAAGTCATTTGAACTGGGTCCTCAACCCTATCACCTCCCTGACGGAAAACATCCCAGAGGCTTCGTTTCTTCAAGATTCCCACAGATGAAGAGTTACCCCTAGGAATGAAGTAACATATGTATAAACAGGTGGATCCACTTATGAGGATCTCAATCTGCCTTTCTTAAGATTTTTGTTGTGTGGATAATATACCTACTGAATTATTAATTACTTCAAATACATTTTTTCTATGTATAAATCAGATCAAAATTATAATCAAAAGAAAGAGAAACCAGTACGGTTTTTCACCTCTGTTTTTCCCAGAAAACCCCAAGTTTCATTTACATTTAGGAATCATCTTACCTGTGTCCTTTGCTACATCAATGCCTCAGTCTATGCAGTTTGCCTAGAGTACAGTGCTGCCTTTTACATGCAGTGAAATGAAAGTTAATGGTGCAATAATTTACTACAATGAAGACTTCAACTTTTAAATTCTTATTTAGCATTAACCCTTCAAATTCCCTGATTATAGTCATACACTTCGAAGTAAAGTATCCATAAAGCATCAATGCTTTTGCTGGGCTCACTGCTCACATTTCGCAAACCTGGAACAAATGGTTCCTCCCAGAATAGTTTTAGACAATTAGATTGAGATGGCAGACATTTGCTATTGAGTCTCAGTGATGGATCCTGTGAGGATGCTTCCCAGATAAGAACATGAATTCTTTTCAATACAGTCCAGGCATTTGTACCCTCCACCTTACAGGCCCTAAATAAATCCTAGCATGTTTCTGGAGTTTTTCTTTCCTTCTACCCTTTTTTACTTTTGTGTCTCTGAGTGTTTTCAGGTGAGGAAATACCTCTTAACCTAGCTGAGGAATCTCAGTTTCACTCTCCAGGGCACGTAAGCCTATTCAGAAACGGGCTATGTCAGAGAAGCTGAAAAGTTCCAGTCTGGAACAAGGGACAAGGATGAAACAGCTAATTAATAGAAAGGTGAATAAATAATTGCTATGTCACCAAAGAGCATAATCTTAAAAAGTCACATGCATGAAAATATTTTTCATATTATGGTAATTGATACAAGGAAATAAGTAAAATATTATCATTCAGTTTCTACAAGACCACATCACGAAACTAAGTGCTGCCTGTGTGTGTATGTGTGTGTGTGTATGTGTTCTGAGTAGCAATTTTGTTTTATTGAAAACTGAAAGCAGTCATCAGAGGATAAGAAAATAATACCTAGCTCTCTTATTGGCCATCTATATGAGAACACATCATGCAAATGTTTTTTTTAAATGAAGTGGAAGGAATTACAGGCTATAGCCAATATCTACAGCTCTCGGATAAGGAAAAAAAGCAAATGATATGATGAACTCCGTATTTGGCCAGTAAGGAATGGCTGATCTCTGAAATCAGAATGGTAGTCTGAGTACTTTGCATACACAATTAATGCCTTTGTTAACATTTTCTAAGAGAACAAATTTAGCCATATAATAAAACACTCACAGCTCTTATAAAGCACAAACCAGCATTATTTGCTTTGGGGCTCCTAGAAGAGTCTCTGCCCTCTTTTTCCTAGTCTATCAGAGGAAATTTCCAGAAAACACTAAAATAAAGAACGTGCAACCTCAGTCTTTTCTTTGGAACAAAAGTGGTAACTCTCAAGTTCAGTAGAGTGAGGCTTTGAAAAGATAAAATAGAAAAAAAATTATTTGAATAGTGACTATGGATACATTTTTTTAAAACAGGACTGAAAGGCGTTAATACACAATACACAAACATGAATTTGATTGTAGATGATGTTTATGTGACTGAAAATATTGAGAATTTCTACACACATGCTAAAGACATTTGCGTGCTACAATAGAACAGCGATAACGAATATTACGAGGCAAGGCCTGAAGCGGTAACGTACAGCAAGCAGTATTATTTCTTAACAAACGTTTTTACACAAATTCTCCAGCCGACCACAGACGAAGGGCAGGGAGCAGCCGGCTTTGCGCAGCAGACCCTGCAGAGCCAAGGCTCAGCTCAGCAGTAGCAGAGACCGCCCCACCCGCTGTGGGCGTGGTCCGGATCAGGGACCCCCCCCCCGCCCCCGCCCCTCTGTGCCTTCTGCGCCTGCGTGGAGGGCCCCCAGGACCCCACTTCTCTGACCCTGCCCCTTCTGGCTGTGCTTCTGACACACGGAGTGGAAAGTCCCCAAAGCTCCAGAAAGCAGAGAAAGGAAAAGAGGAGGCATGCAAGCCAGTAAAATTCACTGAAAATGTACTGATAAAGCAGGAGTGGTGTTGGGGAATTGCCTGAGATGCACAGGAATATGAGAGACATATACCTCAACTGTATAAGAGGCCTTCAGTTGTGTTCTGGCTGGGAGAAGTCAGCTATAAAGGTTTTTAGAAAAAAATTGGCCGAAATTTTAATGTGGAACAGGAACTTTCCACCCTTATCTTTGTTAGGAGTGACCTATGTATTGTGATTACAGGAAAAATATCCTTATTTGGTGAAAATGTACACAGAGGTCATGATATCTTCTTCACTCTAAAATTGCCTACTGCAGACATTTATATATAAATTATGAGTTTACTAAAGCAAAATCTTAATGATTTTGAATCTAAGTGGTTGGATAGAGATTACTTTATTATTTTTGCTTTTCATTGTAATTTTAAATTCAAGTAAAAGTCACCTGCCAAACTATATGCTAAAAGGCTAATGGTACTAGAAAGTCATTTGTTGGAATAACTATTTATTCTCTTAAATACTTTCCTGCTGTTTATAAAATAATTAACTCGGTTTTAAATGAGTCTCTGCAGCTGTTTTTCCTCCTGTTAAGGTTGCTCTAGGCCGCCCAGAGACACCAGGTGGCGCTGTGAGCTGGCCGCTCTGAATTTAAGCTCGGTGGGGGGACCTACACGTGCCTGCACTTGGGAGGGAGATGAGGATGGAGAAAGGGACAAACAGGGGCACTGAAGAGCCTGGGGGCCTTCTCTGCCCCCTCCAGCCTTTGCTTACCCCCTCCTCAAGACCCCTCCTGCTAATGGCCAGGGGTTTCTCCAGCGGGCTTCTTGTTCTGTCTTCCCAGAAGACTGGGCAGACGACAGGCTGGGGTACTGTTTCAAGAAACCAGACCCAAGCTTGTAAACGCCCCCGTCCTACAGTCCGCTGTGGGAAGCCCCTGCATCACGGTGTCTGGCTTTCCCCACTCTCTTGCCCAGTCCTGCAGAGGTTCGTCCTGCATACTCTTGACAACCTCACACATCACTGTTCAGAAAGGTTCTTCAAATCCGCTGACCTTTTCATATGTCCTCTCCCTCCCCCTGACACCCCTTTTCTTCCTCCGTGTCCCCTCCCCACTTCACCTGAATTGTTTCTCCTGATACTTCAGTACACCCTTAAAACTACTGCGTGAAGCCTCCCTTTTGTGTCAGGTGATTCGTGTCCCTGGGTTCCCAGGTACAGCTCTCCTCACAGTTTGGTTTTCTGAATCCCCACTGGACTGAAATCTCTAAAAGTATGGACATTTCATGGATATTAAACCCCCCATCTCTCTCCTTCCATACAGTGGACACAGACTGACAGATATGAATCTTCTTTTCTTGAAATCAAAAAGGAGATTTCCTTGTTGAATTTCACGCAGGCTCATCAAACAACAGTATTGAATGTCTGATGTATGTTGAACTCTGTGTTAGGTTCTGTGAGAGACACCATAGAAGCTTTTAATATAATAGGGAAGATCAATGTGTCAAAATCCCAGATTTTTTTCTAGACAGGTATGTATTCAAGGGTTTTGCACCTTTAGGGACGTGAGTTCTCATTTTTGGTTCAAAATATGCAGGCAACATAAAAACTATATTATTTATATCTATTAATTGTGTTTGAAAGAAATCAAATATTCAAGCTGCATAATGTATGTTAAGTGACAAATATTCTTTTACCTCTTTAAACAAAAACAAGGTTATATCAACCTCTCACTTCCCTCATAGCTAGTCTTCTTGCCTTTCTGATTATCCCCAATTTCTGCAAACATGAGCAGGATTTAAACTGAAGATCCCTCAGAGGAGATCAGCACGATAGGGTGAGCATCCAGCCTTTTGACTGAGCTGACCCTTCACAGACCCCCACTCTATTCATAAATCATTGTGATACACACACTTTCTCATCTTTTTTATTTTTTAAAGGAAAGGTACAGGCAGGAATGAAGGTAAGTAGAGGTAGGAAGGCAGACAAGAAGAGAGAGGAGGAAAAAGCACTTTATTTATTTTATTTAGTTTTCATCTTGGTTGTAGCCCCCAATCCCAGGACACGAGCCTTAGTCCCTGGGATGTATGTGGACTGGTCTCAGACAAAGACAGTTGACCAAACCACTACTCTACCAAGGCCCACCTATTTCTCATCTTTATATTGAATAGTACAAATGAAGCTCTCCAATTCCTCACCGATATTCATTCATACTTCCCAATAGATTGCAACTTTCATTTAATCAGCTGAGAATTTGAAGTTGAAGATTAAAATGTTTCAGTTACTTTCTTCCATTCTCAGATCAAGATATGAACCCTGACTTCCAACACAGTCTCTTTTCTAGCTTCTCATTCCTCAAATCTCTATTTTAAGATCCACTCTTATACTATGGAACTCCCCGTCTGCACCTCTTCTTCTTTTTCTGACAGTTTGGCCACCTTAGGTTAAGTAGTACTGGTCACCAAGAGTCAGTTCTATTATAATGATTCCTTTGATAAATATTTCCAAATCATTATTATTTACTGTAATTCACCAACCTTTGTAAGCTTTTAAAAAATTTTTTCATCACAATTGTTGTTGGCCTGGTGGCATCCATGGTTTGATTTGCCTTGTCTGCAGCTAGATAAATTTCACCTAAAATGTTATGTTGTCATATCTGGCAATACTTAATACTACTTACATTAAAACTCACAGAATGAGTATCAGCAGAAATACTAGATATCACTCTTACAATGTTGCAGCTCCTTTTATTCACAGGTCTCATGGTCATGATTATTCATACCACAGAGGATGATGATAAAATATATGTGACTCTGGATCAATAACTTATTCTGAACAACCAGAATTATATAAATATTCATTAATTCATTTATCAATTAATTTCACTTTGCCTTCATCAGAATAAAATGTATGCTTTAATAATTCTTGAAGGTCTTTTTCAATAAGTAAAAGATAAGACTTTTAGGTGCATAACAGTTAAATCATAGAGATATTATAATTTCTTATATATATATATATACATATATGTGGTAGTAACTTAGTCTATACATTAAAATAACCTCATATGTATAGGTTCCCCATTCCTCAGATATATGCCCTCCATCAAATCACCAAGTGCTCTTCACCGCTGTCCAGTGGGCTCCACCACCATTTGCCCTCCTCACTCCCATCCCATTCCCTATTGGTAACCTCAGTTCTATTCCAGTGTCCAAGGGTTGATTTTGTTTTATCTGTTCTTTTGTTTTGTCTATTCATATTCCACCATTGAATGAGGTCATCTGGTATCTATTTTTTTCTTTGACTTAATCTACTTAGCATAATCTCCTCTAGATCCACTCATGTTGATTCAAATGATAGGATTTCATCTCTTATACGGGCTGTGTAGTATTCCATTGTATATCTGATATTGGCCATGTAGGTAGTTTTCAGTTCTTAGCTATTGTGAGTAGGGCTGCAATAAACACGGGGGTACATAAATCACCCCAAATCAGTGTTTTAGTATCTTTTGGGTAAGTACCCAGAAGTGCAATGGCAGGATGATATGGGATTTCCACCTTCCACTTTTGAGGAATATCCAAACTGTTTTCCATAGGGGTTGCATCAATTTGTACTCTGACCAATAATGCGAAAGTGTTCCTTTTTCTCCACATCCTTATCAACATTTATTGTTTACAGACTTTTGAATAATAGCCAGTATCTCAGGTGTAAGGTGATATCTCCTTGTTGTTTTAACTTGCATTTCCCTGGTAGCCAGTGAGTAGGAACATCATTTCCTGTGCCTGTTGGCCATCTGTATATCCTCTTCAGAAAAGTGTCTCTCCAATTCCTCCTCCCATTTTTTGAATGGTTGCCTGTTCTTCTGTTGTTGAATTTTATGAGTTCTTTGTATATTTTAGATACTAAGCCTTTGTCAGAAATATCAAATGCAAATATCTTCTCTCAGTTAGTAGGTTTCGTTTTGGTTTTGGTGATGTTTTCTTTTGTCGCAAAGAAGTTCCTTAGTTTAGTGTTGTCCCAGCTGTTTATTTTTCTTTTTGTTTCCTTGATGGTGGAGTTGAGTTCTTCAAAGTCTTCTCTACAGCTGATGTCATGGGAAGTCTTTCCTATGTTGTCTTCTAAGAGCTTTATGGTTTCTGGTCTTATGTCCAAGTCTAGTCCATTTTGAGTTATTTTTTGTGAGTGGTGTTAGAGACTGGTCTAGTTTCGTTCTTTTGCATGTGACTGTCCAGTTTTCCCAACACCATTGTTTGAAGAGACTTCCCTTTTTCCATAATATGCTTTTGACTCCTCGTATGTGAGTGGGTAAGTTTCTGGTTACAATCGTCCCTCGCTATATCGTGGTTCACTTATCGCGTCTTCACTGTATCGCAGGGTTTTTAAAAAATATTTACTTCTGTATCACGGAATTTTCACTATATTACGGGATTTTGCAGTTCACTAGTGTACTCACATGGAATTTTATATGTTGTTAAAATTATGTAGGTTTAAGAGTGTAGAAAGTGTTTATGAGAGTGTGGGAAGGGTTTATAGGAGAGTAGGGTTTATAAAGCATTAAAATATATATAAATAATAAGATAAATTATAACGCCACTACTTTGCGGATTTTCACCTATCGCGGGGGTCTCTGGAACGTAACTCCCAAGATAGGTGTGGGATTACTGTATTCAGTTCTATTCCACTGATCTGTGCCTTTGTTATTATTCCAGTACCATATCGTTTTGATCATTATCGCTTTGTAGTATAGCTCAAGGTTTGGGTATGAAATCCCTTTGGAGTCATTCATTTTTCTCATAATTGCTTTGGCTATTCTAAGTCTTTTGTTGATTCATACAAATTGTAAGATTTTTTGTTCTATTTCCTTGAAATAAGCCTGTGGGATTTTAATGGAGATTGCATTAAATTTGTATACTGCTTTGGGTAGGTTGGCCAGTCTTAACAATGCTGATTCTTCCCAACCATGAGTAGAGGACATCTTTCCATCTCTTTATATACTCCTCTATATCTTTTAAGAAGGATTTATAGTTTTCATTGTACAGTTCTTTCAACTCCTTTGTTAAGTATATTCCCAGATAGTTGATTCTTTTTACTCTTATTTTAAATTTTGTGGTTTTCTTGATTTCATTTTCTTTTAGCATGCTGTTTGTGTATAAAAATGAAATGTATTTTTGTTCACTGATTTTGTAGTCTACCACTTTTCCTTATTCTTTGATTAGTTCTAGCAGTTTTTTAACAACTTTTATGGTTTTCAATTTATATAATCATGTCAGCAGCAAATAATGATAATTTTACTTCCTCCTTTCCAATTCAGATTCCTTTTATTTTATTTTCTTGCCTAATTGCTCTGACGAAGATCTCCAGTATGATGTGAAATAGCAGTGGTGAGAGTGGACAACCTTGTCTTGTTCCTGACCTTGGAGTAAATGCTTTCAAGTTTTGCTATTCACTATGATGTCGGCTGTGGGTTTTTCATATATGGCCTTTATTATGTTGAGGAATATACCTTCTATTCCCATTTTATGGAGGACTTTTAAAAATCATAAATGTTGTTGTATCTTATCAAACGCTTTCTCTGCAATAAGACCATGTGGTTTTTCTCTTTGCTCTTGTTAATATGGTGTATCACTGTCATTTTTAGAACCATTTACAATGGATTCGTTAGTATAAGTTGGACGTCTGCTATGCAAACTCCTACAGACTCTATAGAGGAGTTCTGAATTTCTATTTTGTGTTCAACTACCAATATACTTAGCTAGCTTTGTGAATTTCACTCAAATCATTCCTTGCTTATTTTAATGTTGCTTATGAGAAGCGTACAGTCAAGAACATAGTAATCATTGAGTCATTGCAGGGCATGGATCAAGGTGTGAAAAAATAACAGGGGTACTATATGTTCTAAGACATAACCTAAACGGACAAAATATACAAAACAACGATTTTCAGATTTTCAAGCGACCATACATCAAACAATGAAAGGCAATTGTACTAAGAGACGTGAGATAATGACATGTCAACCCGAATATGGTCCCAGCTTATTGTTTCAACATTGTTTTCAGGCTGTGATGTAGCAAATGTCTGTGTGCAATTATTAAGATAATGGCTATATGATCATGAAATTAGTTCTACATTTCAAAATCAGTTCAAAGTCTTTTTCATTAATCATGTGGTGCCACACTCAGCAATTGTTACAGGTCTGATTGAACATAGGGTGATTCTCTTCTTAGAAAACACTAAGTGCCTGTACTAAATCCACAAATCAACTGGCCCGTTTACCTGAAGCTAGTATATTTTATATTATGATCCACCTAAATGCCATCTGTGGAAGGAGTTAATGTGTAAAATTATGTAAGAAATTTTGTTTCTGGAGTTTTGGGGGTAGATGATAAAGACTGCAAAAAATTAAAATAATGCTTCCAAATATAAAATCACTACAAGGAATCTTGCCTACGAAACCAAAACCCCAACATTTCACTTAAAAAATTTCAAAATGATCCTACCTAGAGAAGCTAAAATAAAATTTTAAAGCACTAATATTATTAAAAGAAAAACTAAGACAAAACCTTAATTACGGAATTCCATATACACATAAAGAGCGATGGCTATAAAAACAAGAAAAAGCCACTTCTTGTGTATGCTGAAAATTAAGTGTCAAAATACGGCTGTCCAAACTTCCCGGAGAGCAATGAACAAGGCGGCGCTCCCAGCGCCTCCAGCTCCGTACACAACCCGGGTGGGAATTTCCCAAGTCGCGCCTGAAGCTTGAACGGATTAGGCAGAAGCCCCAGAGACGGAAGCCTGGAGGGACAAAGAAGCTTCACCAAGCTCTGTGCCCCGAAGCGTTGCAGAGGTTCAGAGGCTCGCCTCTCGCAAGTAGCCGGCTTCAGCGTCGGTCACGTGACGTTCCCACCGCGCCAGGCAGACTGCCGACCCGGCCTGGGCGCTTTCCCGCGTTCGCGTGGGAGCAGCGCGCTGGCGGCCGCCGCCTTGTACGGGTGAGATCGGTGCTCCGAGACCCGAGGCCCGCGGACTGTTCACGCTGCGCTATTCCTAACACAAGAAAGCAAAAACAAACTTGAAAAGTTCTGACCCCCCCACCGCCCACCGACTTCCACAGCCTCGCTAGTTTTCACCAGAGGACACATCAAGTATAAAGTCGTGTAACAAACTCTGCGCCACTGCTTGGCAGACAAAGCATTTCAGGACGCACTGTCAAGAAAATCCTACAGTATACTGATTCTGGAGGAGCATTCTTACAGATCGCTTCTGAGAAGCTGAATCTGAAATGTTGAGAGGCTATGGAATAACACGTGCCCTCAGGTAATGTTTACTCAATATGCCATAATTAACAAAAATCACAGTCAGAAACAAATATTTCAGAATGGTGAAATAGCACTGTCCCACACTTTTCAAGGGATTCCCACCACTGACTATTCTAAGTAACAAAGATTTGATTTAATGCAATAGAACTTTTAATTCAAATCTGCTAGCTGGCTAGAGTAGATAAATAATTCAAAGATTTTAGGGTTATCAGCTACTCATTCATAAAATAACCTTTAATTATCCACCTCTTTCCATATTTTATAAATCCCAGATGCAAATACAAAATGAAAGTTTCAGGTGAAAATTAAAATTAATTACTTTTATTCAAAGATGCTTGCATGAGATCCAGAAATAAGAAAATTAAATATTTACACTATTTTATATAGAACTATTAAAACATTTCATTATATTATAGTAAAAGAACTATTATATAGCCAAATGTTTGGAAGGTATTTCCTATATATGTAATATAATATAAACTGACCTAAAATCAGCAAGAAAATCAAAAGCACTTAATTTAAACATGCATTAAGTTATATGAGCAGGTGATTTCAGAAGAGAAAACTAAGTAAATAGAAATAACAAACACTGTACTTCCTCCAGAAACTAAACTAAGCTAATAGGAGAAGCCAGTTTAATCTGGTTGGAGAAAAAATGAATTTTCAATAGCACATTTACTACACTATACATTTTAACAAAAAATACATATTGCTGGAATCTTTTTTGACCTATCTGTTCTATTTTTACTGAACTTTGAAATTTACAAAAGAAGTTCTCAATATTTTCTACAGAAATGAATAATAAATAAAATAAATATTTATCAGTGGGACATAGACAAATTACAGGATATATGTAATTTGGCATCTGAAATGCTAACAAAAATGCAGCTGTATCTAGTGATATAGAAAGAACATTATGGTATACTGCAAATAAAATCAATTTGGAAAATAAAATGGTAAGCATCACATATGTATTTAACTGTACCTCTTAACTACATTTTTACATGTTAATTTATATTCATATAGATAATCAATTGATTTCAAATATTTTGAAAAATCTGACATCTACATCAAAACAAAATCTCTGTAAGTAGATGTCAATATAAGTATACATTCAGACTAATACATTTGTAAATATTCTGAAATATACAAATGTATCCACATGTTTAAAAAGTAGCATGAATTGAAACAGAAAAGGTAATGTTGTGTATAAATGTTTCGTTTTTAACTTGTAAACTCCTTTAGTTTTTTAATATTTGCAGTAATGTTCTATTCTGCAATCTAAAGAGTATTCTAATGCCTTATTCACAGATGTCCTTCACTAGTGAGTTTTTGGACTCTGTTCTTTTCAGAACTCAGTTCTCTCTAATGGCACCAAAATCTTAGAGCAGCTGCGTGGAGCATGGGCTCCCTGTAATTTTATTCTGCTCCTGTACTTCCATTTCTGGATGACAGATGGCGCTGTAACATGGGTCTTTCATAGGTACACAGTTGTAACACTTGACTTCACATATGAAGGAGATGAATTTTATTACTAGATAAAACAAAGTGCTTGTTTTGGAGATGCACTCATTTCCTTTGAGGATGGGATATTGATACATATTTTCACTGTAAGGGAAGTATAGCACACTCTCCTATGAAAGAAAAGACTGCAAAATAACTTTCCTTTGACTACTCACTGGAAGGCTGTGAAGGTGGATCCTTTCATAATCCAACATTTTTTTGGAGTGGGCTCAGGATAGCTCTCAACTCCAAAGTCCCAGGAACATTAATAAACAGTGAGTCTTGGAATAAAAGGTTTTTTGCTGTTTGTTTTTGTTCCTATGGTACAACTTAGAATATATAGGAAAAGACCAAAGCAATGAAGATGGTCATGGAAAATTGTTTAGAATAATAAAACAAAAACACAACTTTAAAGAGAAAGGCTTGGGATTAAAATGTAAATAATTCATGAAAATAATGGAGCCAAAGCAAATTTTAAGCTATGACCAAAATCTTCCATAGACCATTTTGTTTTAAAGACTTTTCCAGGGCTGTGGGCTTGCAGAAGCCCCGCCTCACAATTTTACTGCTGCATTTTCACTTCTGAATGATTCACAAGGGCTGATGGAGAAGGACTAAAAGGATAGCATTATAAAAGCATATTGAATTCATGTAGGTTTGCAACATTCATATATTAAAATAAAATCAATCAAATCAGAAAAGCAAGTGCTGAAAAGTCCACATTTAAATAAAAATAATGCTGGAGTAAGGAAAGTATCAGAAAAGCATGAAGACATACGAAGGGTATAAAAACCAGAGGAAGCAGTTTTAGGGACAATATGTGCTTCAAAATAAATAGCATTGGATTATATCGCAAACAAGTATATATCCACAAATCCATACTGACATAGATGCATAATTTAACAAATAAACAAGTGGGGAAATAAAACAAATATCTTATGTAGAAAATTCCTGAATAATTTATGTAGATACACTGCCATCAAGGAGGTAGGACACAACTTCCACTCCTTAAGTATGGGCTGCTCATAGAGGTTAGCTTTGAAAGTGTGGTATGGAAAGGGGCAAAAAGAGTAACTTAGGGTGGAGAAACCTGACCACCTCAGCCATGTGTTCATGGTCAACATCGACAGTGCAGAGTCATATGATAGTAGCTACCGCTGATAAGATGTGATGGAAATGGTTTTTGACCTTTGTGCTCCTTTTCCCCATTCTAATTATGGGGAAAATCAAATGAAAGCCAACTGAGGGACATTTTTATTGTATACTGACCAAATAATTCTCAAGGAGGTCAAATGAATGTGAAACTGTCACCATCTAGAGGAGACTAGGATGAGATGACATAATGTGGTATCTTGGGAGGGATACTGGAAGCTATAAAGTTCGTTAGGTGGACACGAAGGGAATGTAAGTAAAGGATGAATGCTAGTTAATAATGTATCAATGTTGGCTAACCAGTTATAGCATGAATGCAAATTACTGATGATAGAGGGTCTGGGTGACAGATTATGCAATCTTCAGTAGGAACTCTGAGTAAGAATATAGAAGCTTTTTATATTATCTTCATGCCTGTTTCTGTAAATTTAAAACTTACAATTTTAGTAAAGTAAATAAAAGTAGCAATGGATTTGAACACATTGTGTAAAATGAACGTATTTATCCACACTGAATCAACAGTGAATGAGGTACACCTTGGAGGAGCAGAGGTTGGGTCATTCGCCTCTGAAGGACGCAGACCACGTATTCCTGGGTTCACATCCCGGGCCTGGAGGGGATAACTAGTGTGAACAACTAAAAACGAAAACTAAATTGCTTCCTCCTCCTCTCTCTTCCTGCCTGCTTGCTTACTACTGCCTTCATTCCTGTTGCACCTTTCTTTAAAAAAATCAAAACTGTGAATGAATGAAAATGAAAACTCTTCCTGACATTAAGATGCCAACTTATAGCTAAAGAAGGAATGATAAAAAAGAATTATAAAGTAATTTATTTGTGATAAAATGGTGTGTGAAAGTCTGATGATTAGAGATAGATTACTTGTATAATATCGACGCATATCCCTACAAATCACTTTAGATACAAAGATCAAATATTTAACCATCATAATTTAACTTTTCATCTTATCCAAGTGATCAGTGTTAGCATCATTAATATTGGTTATGAACCAATGTTATTTGCCTCCTGAAAAGATGCTTTGAGAAGGACCTAGTATCAATTTGACTGCATTCCTTCTAAGAATGTCTAACATAGATTTAATCATGAAACAACAGCAGAAAAATACAAAATGAGTGATGTACAAAATAATCCAACTGTTTGCTTCAAGAATGCAAAAGTCAAGAGTCATAATAAAACAAAGGAATTATGCCAGACAAAAAAAGATGGAAAAGACATGCATGTAAACGAAGTACAGCATGTCATCCTGGATCCCAAGACAGTTGTAAAGGACATAACTGAGACAATCAACAAAAAAAATACAGATTATAGGATAGATAAAATCTTTCATCCATTCTATTTTTCTTGAGCCGTGGGTTTATGCGAGAATAATAAGTTTTAATGGAAATTATTTCTAAAGTATTAAGATTTGAAAGAACTTGCTTTATTTAACTTACTTTCAACTGATCTGGAAATAGTGTGTGCATACATGCTGTACCTATCCATATCTATAAAGAGAAAAATAAAAACGATAAATTGAATGCGGGGTAAGGGCAAAATGTTAACCTCTGATGAATCTGAGGAAAGAAAATACAGGGGTCCCTTGTACCATTCTTGCATTATCCTGAAAGATTAAAATGATATCATAATTAGAAAGTTACAACACATCCTGGGGGCCTAGTGGTTTAGTTCTGGGTACAGTCCACATACTTCCCAATGACCCCTGCACAAGACCAGGGGGCCTAGGGGAACAACCAAGATGGACAACTAAAAGAAATAAAAACTACTTCTTCCCCCCTCTCTCTTCCAGCCTAGCAACCTACTCATCTTCATTTCTGCCTATACCTTTCCTTAAAAAAAAGTAACAAAAATTTTTGGAAAAACTCATCAGCCATTTAGAAAAAATGTTAAATGTCTCTCTTAAAATATTTATAAGAGTGAGGTAAAATTAGCATAAATAGGCTGTTTAAAAATTGTGAGGAAATATACTTCTTGGAAAGAATATTTGTAGCTCATGTAATTTACAAAGGTTTGGCCCTTAGAGTATATAAAGGATTTCTAAAATGATTAAGATAACAAATAACCCACCCAAGGGGCAAATTAGCAATTAATGTCCATCTAGAAATTCAAAGAAGATAAATTACACATTGCCTATAAAATATGAAAAGACACAAACTTATGTGGGAATCAGGAATATTAAAATACAGATTTTTACCTATTAAAATGACAAATTACAACAAATTAATTTGAATTACGTTACCAAATGAGTGGAGAAACATACTCTCTATATTGATAAAAAGAGTGCAAATGTATTGCTACAGTATGTCATGTAATGGTTATAACTGTTCAGAGAAGGATTAGCTGACATTCTGGAATCAAATAAAGTGAAAAAAATACTGGGAATACATGATTCTTTTCCATATCTGATTGTTTTACATGCATTTCAAAGCTGTTTCTGCTTTATCAAAGCATAAACATTTGAAGAAACAGCTCAAGAAGTTGGAAATAATATCAACATGAATTATAGATTAAGTTACCACTATCATTAACTAGTATGGCTGACTAATTCCTGGTATGTCTGATGGAATATTTGTGAAATGAAAGACTAATCCAAATAATTAGAATGCTACAGTGTGTTCTCAGAATATATTAAATCCTTTATTTCAACTTTAAGGAAATAATGGACAATTTTAATTTTTATTTATAATTTTACTTTTGCCTTCAGTGTAGCAATCTTTAAAAAACTTAAAGAAAATTCTTTGAAGGCTCATCAGATATTCATGGTTTTCTGATTCTAAACATAGATATCTACCTCAGGTGCTAGACGTTGGCGTTTCCAGCTGGACCCATCCATCTACCAACTGCATCGCCAGGATTCTGGGCAGGACAGGAATAGAACCTGGTATGTCTTTTAAAGCCATTGAAATGCATTGGAGATTATCATGTGCTCTCTGTCTGCCATGAATCATGAGTAGATGCTGTGATTATTTTCCACGTGGTTGGTAATACTTAGTGATTTTGTGTTACAGTTTTAAAAGTTCCCTATCCTACACAGGAATGGCTATACATAATGGGTCATTCTACCAATACTGTTCTCATCTGAGACTTCATCCTGCTCTGGATGGGATTTCACCCTAACTCCAGGCCCCCCAAAAGTCGTTTGCACCTCACTGTGGACCTCCATGCAGTTAAGTCTTACGGACACTTCCAAGTTTTCGTCTTATTTAACCACTCATCTGAATTCAAGCTTTCATAAGTCTTCTTCTGAAAAATATCCTCTATAAGTCTCTATTTTCCTTATTAACCACTAAACTCTATCACTAGTCTAACTCAATTTCAAATGCTGGTTCAGTCTCCTCCATTCATGATCCAAAATATTGAACTCTTTAAGCCATAGTAGCAGTCCTTCCCTATTACCCATTTCTATGTGTGCAAAAATGGCTACAGTAATCCTAGTCCTTGTATCAAACGATGGGCAGTTCCCTACCCACACAGACTCTGGACTTGGCCACATACATTGCATTTGCCCGTAGGAATGTAGCAAATGTAACACAACCAGAGATGCATAAAAAGTACTTGCACATTGGGATTCACCTTCACTTGCTGCTCTTAAGAAGACCATGACTATATGAATGAGGTGGAAGAGCCTTCTCTGTGGTAAGAGACATATTGTCAAATCAACACTGTCATCTAACTTGCTACCACATCAACCTCTGAATATGTAAGTGAGGCCATTCGAGAACATCTGGGCCCAGAGAAGCAGATCCACACCAGAGGAATCACTAAACTGACCCACAGTATCACTGAAAGTAAATGAAAGTTTTAAGTCACTTATTTTGAAGGAAAATTTGACGTACACCAAAGCTTACTGATGCATACGCAGATACCTAGAAGAATCTTAGTGCTGTAACAGAAATATATGATGTGTATATTAGATTAGTATCTAATGTGTATAATAGATTAGTATCTAATGTGTATAATAGATTAGTATCTAATGTGTAGAATAGGCATTGGTTTGGGAATGAAGCAGCAGGTAATACTGAACACACAGTGAGGAAACTGGAAAAACTGGAAAAAGGATAAACAAATGTCATGTGCACACAAGATGGAAAAACAGCAAGGAATAAAGAGCAAGGGTTGGAAAAGCAGTGATGTACAGAAAGTGCTGGTAAAACTAGCACCCACGGTAAATGAAGTTTCTACATGATGATCTTATGGACCATGGCAAGATGATTTCCAGGTTGAATGTTTAAGGTGTTAGTTGGCTTCTTTCATTTCGTTAAGGGTAATAAGGTACAACAAATGCGAAAACAGAGCTAAAAGATTATCCATTGCATATGCGGATTTTATAAAGAAACATAAATTAACCATACCACGCTGTTTGGAAATTAAACCTACTTCTCATTCACAATCCCAAGCAAACACATACCATTGAAATAACCAATTATTATTGTTTTAAGACACTAGGTTTCAACACAGGGAAAATAGATGAACTGATACAAAAGGTGTACAAATATTATAGGTAGTGGAATAACTTCATGTTTGATTTTTTTATTTCATTCATATATATACACATATATACATATATATTAAAAGAAAGGCGCAAGTAGGAATGAAAGTGAATAGGCAGGAAGAGAGAGGAGGAGGAAGCAATTGTATTTACGTTATTTCATGTAGTTGTTCACCTTGGGTGTTCTCTCAGGTCCTGAAACATGAGCCTGAATCCTGGGGATGTATGTGACTGACATCAACCGCTACTCTGCCAGGGCATGACTCATTCATACTTCTTATGAGATCCACACACACATACCCCACAGCTCACTTAAATCCTTTTGAATCTTCAGATAATAGTCCCTACATTAAAAAGTCAGAAATTGAACTCTACCTTTTACTTCCTGAAACCTACTCCCATTTCACAGTTCTGTATGTCATTCTCACAATCAACTGCTGTTTAGGCCAAAATCCTCCATATTTCTTGATAACTCCCTCCCTCCCTTCATTGTCCTTTGTCAAATTCCATTTGTCTAATACATATGTGTGTATATATATAGAGAGAGAGTCCCATTTACCTAATATACTATATATATATAATCATTAAAAAATTCAAGGAATAAGTAATTATCTTATCTTGCCTGGACTAGTGCAGAAACCTACCAATTAATGCAGCAGGAAGATATTTTGGGATACTAATCTATTTTATTCTTCCACATACTTTTTACCTTTATTTACCTCCTTCAAGGAGATATTCACATCTCTGCTCATCTAATTAGTGGGTGATTCAGCAGATCTCAAAGCTTTAAAACTCTTCTAGTCTTTCTAGCTTCTGTTTCTAATAGCTCATTCTCAACATGGCATAGAGGGATGAACCATAAAGCAAAATACCCTAGTCTAGTACACCTGGGAGCAGTTCCACATATATCTCAAGGTCCTGGGTTCAAGACCTGGGATCTGGGCCAACAGCCAATGAGAACAACTAAGTAATAATAAAGTGCTTCTTCCACCTCTCTTTTCCTGCCTGCTTGCCCACTCGCTGTCATTGCTGCCCATACCTTTCCTTAAATTAAAAGAAAAAGTTAAGCAACTTCATTTACCAGTCCAGGAAGAGCTTTTTGAGTGGAAGGAAGTAACAAAAAATGAGTGAGAGAGAAGGATTGGAAAGTAGAGGGATCTTGAGTGCACTGTTCTCTATTCACCAAGAAAACTCTGATGTGAGTGAAGGTGAGAACTTCAGGGCAGACTTCTGTCATATCTAAGGTTCTACAAACCAGTTAATCTTCATGATGACCCTTTGGGTTGACAAATACCCTAATGGGCACTTGAGAGACTGCCCCTTATCATGTTAACACCAGGGCACAGGCGAGGTTGATCAAATGCAATTAAAACAAAGCAACACAAAGACAATAAATTGATTCACGTGCTTGGGAAGAACCCTCTGACCGCAAAGGTCTGCTGTATTTTTTTCTCACCTACATACAGGCATTAATGCTAAGTTGCATAGATGCAGATGTGGGTACTAGATTTCCCAGGTCACTGTAAGAAACTGTTATACCAATTAGGGATGAAACATCTCTAGCTCTTGTTCTTGCCTACAAACGAGAAAGAGACATAAAAGATTGGACAGTTTGAAATATGTGTCATGACTTACCAGGTCCATGTTTTTATACAAATTCAGTGTGCATTTCTTCAAGCTGAAAATTTTACTCCTTGTCATATTACAGCTTATTTCCCAAACCAGATTTCACCAAAGACTCCCCTGGACCTCACAGTGAAGTCTGTATAGACACCAGATGGGCAAATGGAGGCAAAATGTACAGCACCATATTTAAGCTTGATTCTTAAATAGATGCTTGGAAAATGAGTGATTCTTCATTAATAGCTTAAAGGGAAGAATGAGTAGTAGGAGAGATTTTTTTAAACAATCATTATCCCTCCTGAAAAGCTTCCAAATCCTCACCCATGACACAGCCATGCTGGATTCTGGATACAGACCACACTGCACGAATCACACAGGATTTGGTAGGGAGGGCGTTAACATTAGTGAGTCCGTGCCGAGAGTTTCTGCTTGATAGGACTGCAGCAGGCTAAGACTCTTCATTCTAACAGGTTTCCAGCATCCAGGTCTGGAGAACACACTTTGAGAACCACTGTTCGATGAGGCCTGGCGCCTGGGATGGGGCCCTGGAAGAGCACAGCTGGTGGGAAGTCGCCTCAGAGGTGCTGGGAGACTTCTTTGGGCCAGCTCACCGCGAGCCTGTCAATCTGCCCAAATTGCTTTCGTGCAGCTGCTCCCTTTCCAAAATTAGGCTCTGTTATCTGACTCTAATCCTACTTTGGTGACCCGCACAGCTCATTTCCAAGTCCCCACACCTCAGATGCAGCCAAGAGAACAGAAAGAGGTGATGCTTGTGCAGTTTGGTTGTGATCTGTTGATGCAGTGACATGCCACAAAGTGAACACTTGGGGGCTGTGAGCGGCTGTGGCAGAAGGAGCTGGAACAGAGATGACAGGCCGCCACCCACTTTTTTAGCCCCCCTCCTTGCTCAGCCCTAGAGCTTTCTGGAAGGTGCCAAATTGGCGCAGCCGCAAAGAATGAACCGCAGTGCTGTAAGAAGAGCGCGCAGGCGCCAGAAGCCCCCCTCCCCGTGCCAAGCAGGCGCTGCAGTGCGCCTAGACTGCGCATGCGCCAGGAAGCCCCCTCCCCTCCTGAAGCCCACCTCTGCACTGCAGTGAAATGAGTGCGCAGGCGCCGGAGGCCCCCTCCTTTGGAAGGCTGTGAGCCTTCCAGGTGATTGACACTACAAGTGGCCTGAGGGATGAAAAGCTGGAGAACGGTGGTCCTAGGAGACTGGGTTTCTATTCGCAAATGCGCCATAAACGTTATGTGTTACTGTGGCCTAACCTAGGCACCTGTTCCTGTCGCCAGGGTGACAGAGTTTACAATGGGGCAAGTGAGGTTGAGGTCAGATAAACTCAGATTTCTAAAATCAGGGCTTCCTTAGATTGCAATTCTCAGTTTACTCCCTTTTCTTCACAACTCTTCACCCTGGTGGCCTTCAAGGGGCATATTAGGAACCTGCATCTGAGCTCTTTGCTTTGTCTGCTTCTGTCAAGGTTTGTTGCTCTTATGGGTTCCTATGCTATAGACACCTTCACCAGTGAGGCTCAGGGTTTCTGCTGAAACATCTCAGGACAGTAGCAGAGCAGGGGGCCGGTTATTCTGCGGTCCTTTTGAGGGGAGGTAAGTTTATTTGGAACCATAATCTGGAGCAGGGAAAGAAGTAGTGAACGTCCCCCTACCGGCCCTTCCCCAAGTATGCCCTCAAGTTCCCACCCTGCCCTTCAGTAAACCTTTGTTCTCAGGCTAAGAACCACATTTCTGCAGCAGGCTCCTGTTTAAACATTTTGGTCTCATGGTGTCATATCACGAACGAACAGCATCCCACCCCAGAGTCCCAGCCAGACAAGACTTCCTTGGGCAGCAGAGATCCAGGATGGGACAGCCAAGCTCTTATTTCTCACATTAGTTCAGCACTTCCTAAAGTACAGCGTGTGTCTTATTCAGACATCACAGTCACCTTCCCTAGAGTGCCCATTCTCACTATCAGGGACTCACATAATCTCACAGTTCATCACATTGAATAGCAGGCAGACAAATCTGATGCTTGCATGACACCGGGTCACCCCACTTGGGTCATTGTAGTAGTGGTCTCTGAATGTGTCTCCCTGCTTCTGCTCTTGCTCTTCCCCCAGCCCACAATCATCACTGCAGCAGAATGAGGCAACCCTGTGCAGTCTGTAAAAAACCCTGCAATGGCTGTGTATTGTATTTAGTGGAAATCAGAGTCTTTCCATGCTCTGAATTCTGTGAATGGCTATGAATGACCCTTCTGATTTCAGCTTCCTTAAGCCACTCTGGCCTCCTTGCCAGTCCCCTGACAAATTAGTTGTCTTGTCGGACCTTTGCTCTCTGCCTAGAACAACCCTCTCCACTTTCCTGCTCGATTAACTCCTTCACTGCCTTCAATTCTTTGCACAAAATTCACCCCAGTTAAGTCTTGTTCCAACTACACTACTCCCTTTTGAAACCTGCACTTAACCAACCAAACATTCTTTTCACCTTACCTTGATATGGTTGTCTCTTTCTTGCCCACAAAATAACTTAATATGCAAAACAGAGAGCTCTAGAATGTAAATTTCTATTGTAAGCATCTTAAGAGCAGAGATCTTTGCACATGAATGTATCCCAAGCTGCTAGGACCATATATATAGGCTCAATATATGTAGGTGTTCAGTGCATATCTAGTAAATAAGTAAATGTATATTTAGTTCTCAGGAACGGAATAAGAGACAAAACAGAATGACAGTTTAGGAACCATGAGTTGAGTGGGAGAAGTGAGTAACAAAAGAAAACAGTGGCAGAATAACACTCAGGCTTGTAAACAGGCTTCCCAACACTTCTTTTGATTTGTGAGTAAAGAGGAGAATCTTGGCTGAACACAGACAGTGTAAGGAAGCAAGAAGCACAAGCAGGCACTGGAAAGAAAGGTCCCAGAGACAGAGGTGCACTGACTGCTGCCTTTGCCGTCCTGTCTCAACAAACCATCTCACAAGATGCTCACCTAACTTGCTTCCCTGGGACAAAATGTGTACACATTTGGGTATGACATATGTTTTCCCTGGAAGACATCGATTTCATGACTGATCACTTCCACTGGAATATTCTGGTCTCTGCATACCTGAATCTGGTCTTTTTATTTTCTTTCCTCTGAAGTTCACTCCTGTCCCAAAGCCAAAGAGGGCTTCGAGGGATTAGCTGCCTAGGATGGGTCATGAGACTGGCAGGAGTCTGTTCCCTTTTTGAGATCAGGGTAAGACTCCCCCGGAGCCTCTGTTCTATGCATGTGACCTCAGAGAAGACTCTTCAGGGAAGATTTTTTTGATACCTTGCAAAATGTGAAATGTGCCTACTATTTTATTTTTCCCATAAATAGCTTAAAAGAATACCTAAGAATGTCCACTGCAGCATTGTTTGTGATGGCAGAAAAATTAACAATGATATAATTAGCTATAAATATATGTCTGACAACAAAACAAGGTGCATCTATTAAGTGTCAGAGGGGGATTGGGAATAGGAATAGATAAACTTGTACAATCTGAGAGAGAATTTTTGCAGAAACTATGAATTATTTCTGTTATTTAAAAATTCCTGCTCCACTGATTTTCTTCATTGCTCTGTCCTCTGCCTTTTTGTTCCTCTTTCTGATCTGTTCTGACCCCTTCCCCTCAACTTAGTATCATTCTCCCTTAGTTTTTAGGGCTTGTTTGAAAGTTTGCCTCTTGCCATGTACTCCCAGTTTTGAATGCTAGATGGCACTGTAACCTGATTGGTAAAGACTCCACAAAGTTACCTCAAACGGGAATGGAAATCATTTGGAGGCAGCAAATTCACAGGTTTGGGATTAACTTCTCTCGATCAAGGAGAGGTGCGGTGGGAAGTGGTCCTTGTAGGTAGGCAGATTTTGTGGATTTGGATGAGGAAGAGGATTGCGGACCATTTGAGGGCTGAAAAATCTGCCAGACCAAGGATACCATTCAGCAAACAAGCACTTGGGAACCTGCTACACTGGAATCTACAGAAATAATCCAAAGAGAAAGCCTGGGGGGTGAGGGGGGTTAACTAACAAATTTTGCATCCAAAACAATAAGAACGGAAGGAATTCTCCCAACAAACTGAAACAAAAGGCACTGGAACGGCTAGACTTTGAATGATAAGCATGATCACTTAGAAAGCATCCCTGCATTTTAAATTATCTTTAATAAAGTTGTTTTTATACTGTGGGATACATCTGCCACAGCTGATTTTTAGTAGCATTTTTGGCACCTGTCCTTTCAAATACCTCAGTTTACAGTTTTCTAGCTGATTATGTCTGGAGAAACTAAGCATATAAATGATGAGGTAAGAGGAAAGCAGTATCCATTGGTGGTTCATCTAGATATACACGGAAACTTATTCAAATTACGTGGAGTATTCCAACTCAGATAAAGTTGAAGCACAAAGCATGTTGTGCTGAAACATTTGGCTCTCATAAATTTGGAAATAATGACGTAAATCTTTATCTTAAAACAGTTATAAAAATAAATCCCAATGGTTTAAAGTCAGTAAAATCTATTGCAAAAAAAGAGAGGGAAAGAAAAGGCAAATTATAGATTTGGTGGAGATATTTGCAACTTTCACCAGTATAATATAAGGAATCTCTACGAATGGATAAGAAAGCTGCCCTCCAGCCACCAATAGACATTTGCTAGAGGTCCGGGTCATAGAAGCCGAAATTCTGGAATGAAAAGAGGTTCAGGGAGAATAATTAAATCACTCTATTTTCCATTTTACTATTGCTGTAACTGTGAAGAATTTTGATGTTTAAATATTCCTTAGAAAGCACTGAGGGGGAGATTAAGATGGCAAATCATTGAAAAACATTTTGTTATCTTTATCTGCAGGAAGTTCAAGTTGGTCACAAGTCAGTTATAAATATCACAATATTTGCCAGATTAATATGTCTAAGCAGTTAAAATGTTACAGAACTTTCTGAATATATGATAAAAGATGAAGATTTTTTTCCCGAATGCAGAATAGTTTTATGGTTTCACCAAATAATGCGACAACAGAGTTAAAAATTGAGTTTGGGGGCCAGCGTAGTCTCTCATGTCTCCATGTCACTCACATAGAGAGAGAGCTACCCTTAGGACCTGCTGCTATTCAGGGATCCAGCTGGGACTATCCATCCCCGAACCCCACTCTGGGATTGTGGCCAGGGCAAGAACAGAGCCTGCAATGGTATGTCTTTGCAAGCCACCGACATGTGTCAGAGCTTACCCATGTGCTCCCTCAGAATCTCTGGGTGTTAGCTTGATAATGTTGCCCTGTGGTTAGTTAACTTTCTTCTTCGGTCTGAGGTGGAAATTGCCTTTGCGGCCTCTTAGGACAGGGTGGATTAGGAGAGAGAAAAGTTGTTTCTGTATGGTCACAGAACATTCACTTTACAATTTGCTTTGCAATTTGATTCTAAGGGATTTCTGTTCTCATCCTGCCTACCAACAAAAGAGTCTGGCTAAGCATCAAGCTCGGGGGACTTTAGGCATGCCCCACAGGCACCCAGGGGCCTATCTAATCTACCCACACCCTACATACAGGTGCCTGCCATTCCACACCTCAATACACAGGACTTAAAGCCTCTTTTTCCTGCATTTTTCAGGACTTGATGCTGTTGTTTTTAATATGTCCTCTATGAAATCATATTCCCCTCTGAGCTCACCACTCACTCCTAGTCAAACGGTCCTTATTTTTTTTTCCTCACTGGCAAACCTTCCTGGGGTTCCCCTCTGGTCTCACACCAGGGCCCCACTGAGTCCAAGTGAAAAACTTAATTCATTTCTATCCATGGAGGCTTTCCATGGGCATATTGAGGGTAAATTAGCAGCAGCCACATTTACGTCTGTGATGGTAAAAACTTGAAAATGAATTAGCACCATGGGTTTAAGGGAAGGATAGGAGGCAGGGAAGACAGGAAGAAAACAGTAAAAGCAAACCTCCACCTCTGGAGCCCCACTGCTCCCTCCCTGCCTGGGCCTATGGCTGCACCTGCGCCTGCGCAGAGGAGACCTCCGCATTGCAGTTCACTAACTGCGCAGGCTCCAGCAGGAAGGCTCCTGCGAGGGCAGGGGCTCAGGACCCTCTGCTCCCCTTGGCAACCAGTTTTTTTTTCTGGACGCCAGTGACAATGAGCTTTGCTGAAGGGGCTGAGAGCCTGCAGGAAAATGGCTCTGAACGCCAGATTCTCTCAGACAGATGCAGTTAGAACGTCCCGGATGACACCAGACTGAGTTTGACACCCGCCTGCAGGCCCTCCAGCCCATCCTTGTCTGTGTCCAGTTAATTCAGATTCTGGTTGTCAGAGAGGAATGGAGATGGCCAGATGCAGATATCTCACGGTTTTTAGCTTTGTTTTTGTTTTGTTTTTTGCTGTAGTTGGGTTAATTGAACTTTCCAGAATCTTCTCGTCATCCGCCCTTAAGTGTGTTTTTAAAATAGGCATGTTCCATTGTTTTCCATGATTATTGGGCCCCTTTCGACTCTGACTTCAGTATCCCTTAGAGATTTGCATGGCCATGTCGGCTAAAAGACAGGGCATTTCCACCCCAGCTAAGACAAGTCTGTCCTTGGAGTTGGTGGCACATTAAAAACACTTTATAGTAGGTCAGTGACTGCTGGAAGGGCTGAGAGGGAGGGATCACAAGGATTTTCTGTGATACTGGGTACCTATTCTCTGTTGTGTCCACTTTATGAACAAGTATTGAGCTGTCCCTTAGAGTGTGCCATTTTCTGTAGTTTTCTTTAAAAAAAACCCAAAAGTGAGTGCCCCACACACAGACATGCAAGCGTGCACACATGTCCTCCAAACACCCTCTACTACCCAATGCCTAAAGAGCAGGAGAGAACCCAGACACAGGTGACATAGGACCTCCAGAGCTGCATCAAGAAAATGCACAGTTAATCAAGACCCTCCCAGCCTGGAGAACTCCAGCTGTCTTTCTTGTAACCCACCCACCACTGAGCATAGAGGCCCCTCATGTTTATCACCAGGAACAGACCTGGAAACAATTTTTTTTCCAGACAGTACCAATGTAAAGCATTCTGCTAATTTTTATCTTTGTTTTTTAAAGAAATATGCAGGCAGGAATGAAGGTGAATTGGCAGGAAGGCAGGAAGAAACATTTTATTTTTATTTAGTTGTTCACACTGGTTGTTTCCCCCCTAGACCTGGGACTTGAACCCAGGGTTATGTGGCCTGCGCTCCTTCAGAGGCGATTTGACCCAGGGCACACCAAGCATTATAGTTTTGATCTGGACCCTTCACGCAGTGCTGTTCTATGCATGTGGTCAGTCAGTCAGTCAGCTGGGCAAGCTTCTGGAGAACAAGAACTCTGAATAAGAAGTGGGACTGACAGCAGCAAAGCACACTATTCTGCACCCCAAACATTCATATCTGAGGTGATACTTTTCTCTTTCAGGCTACCTGAAGTCAATCTTGAGGCTTTTTGTTTTTTAATGGCCCCACCAGCCTCTAAGTCATTCCAAAAATCAAACCTTCACTCAGGGCTGGTTGAGTCTGCTTATTGTCTTCCCCTTGAGCACACATTATTTTTCCCTGTTCCTTCCTATGATGAATAATTTTGGAGTTGGTCCCAGACTTGGTGAATGATACATTATAAACAGTCTTAATTATGATGTTTTTTCCTGAATACTTCATCTACAGACAAAAAACAAATTTAAAACAAGCTGTGAGTTTGTCTGAACAAAATCTGAGAACTGTGTTGTGAATAGATGTCTCAGTGAAGGTCTTAGCTGGATTGTGTGGAGTCTGATTGTGTATCCATTTCAGAGGTCATCTGGGTTGCTGGTCAGAATGTGTAAGAAGAGATTAGCTCCTTCTCTCTGACTCCTTTCTTCCTGAGACCTCCAACTCAATGTACAGCTCATGTGACTGTCCCCCACTCTATAGTCTGATTTTTCAGGCCAGTAAAAGTACCACTTCCCACAGGAATTTTAGCTGCCATTCGTGGCAGGGACTGGGAGCTGCTCTGTGGCTAAAACCCAGAAAACAATGGGAAACTCGCCCAGCACCCACCCTATAACCAAGTGTCAATCCCCTCTAGTGTCTGTCAGCTTTCTGTCACTCTCCTGTGATTTCAGAGGGTGGCTTTTATCTATTTCCTTATATTACTTTTGTGTTTTTATTATGGAGTGTGACTCAACCATTTTTTTATTAGATATACAACTAATATTTTTCTTTCTCCCAGGGAATCAGAGCCCTCTGCTAGTCTACCGTCTTCCCTGTGAGTTTCTAGATTCCCTTTTTATTTTTTCATGTTGTTTTCAGATATTTATTAATGTTTGAAATACTATGTAAGCCTCAGGAGAATACATTTAATGTAAGGTAAACATATTTAACACATACATTTTATATTAGTACTGCGTTATTAGTATGATATTTGTAATAATGTATACAGAGATGAATATACAATTAATATGAAATATTTGCAACATGTACGGATAGGTAGATATAGGAAACAGTTAAGTTACATGTATTTTCTTTGCTGTTTCCTTTTTTACTATTTGTAGGTGAGTCAGGCCGAGTTGCTCAGCCTTGGCCTGATGCTGAAACCCAAACTGGTTTGCTTGAAACCCATCACGAGAGATCAGTGAGCTGTTACAAGGCTCCCAACATAGTTAAATATTTTCAGAGATGATAGAATAGAACATTTATATCAATACATGGTGGACTTCCAACTAAACAGAGGTGTCAGAAAATTGCATTTGTTGACACCATCAGTTTTGGTGTGGAGCACGGAGAGAAGGGGAGAATATACGTTTGTGAGGAGGAATGAAGTCATATAAAACCAAAATGGTGCCTTCCCATGCAGTCATCTGACAGGAGGACATGGGGATGGATGATCTGGAGCAGGTTACAATGAAGGTGTGGATCCCAAAGATGGAGGTCTGCCCACCCACTGTCCCCACTCAGAACTTCTCTTTCACCCCTCAGATTTACAGGACTGTTCTCCTTGTCAAGAGCACAAAATATTGTTCTTTGTTTTCATAAACAAATTATACTGCACATCTTCCAAATGATATCCCAGCTTTAGGCAGAACCCCCTTCAGGGAGCTGGGGACTTGGAATGAAGAAAGACATAGACAGGAAATACAGTTGTTTTTTCCCCTTACAGATTGCTGTTCTTTCCATTTAACCTTCATAAAGCATCTAGACTCTCCAAGTGCTGACCTCACCTCCCAGGAAAATACAGCATCAATTCTATTCAAGGCTGAAATTGTGGAAAACTTTTTAAATTTCCACTTAGTATGAATTTTGTTTCCAAAATATCTTATGCTGTTGCGATGTATCATTCCCCCTTTTATTAAACCTTTCTCATCATAATATACAACGTATTTACCATTCAATGCACACCTTCCCTAGGGATGCCAGACAACATGGGTGCCCGCCATGGCCAATCGGCATGTAAGGGCAGAAAGAGGAAAGGATCTGGGTGTGAAACCAGCTCACTTTTGATTAAGGAGTGATCAGATAGGTGCAGATTAGAATTAGAAATCCTCTGGGCTCTATGACGAGGGGACATGAGTGGTGACCCAGTGGTGACGATGGGGGTGGGGGCCACAACCAGTTTTATGTGCAGACCCCAGATGCACCCTGGGAACTTGAAGAGGTGTCTCATGCCTGTCATCTCTTTACGTCACATTGGTATGATTTTTCCCAAGTCACAACTTTAAAGCTACTTTAATTTCTTACATTAAGTGATAAATTAAGATTTGCATATACGAGCAAACCCTCTTTAGTAAGTAATACTGTCTAGGTCTAGAACCCCAAATGTATCTGGCAGAGCACACAGCACATAGAAATAGAAAACAATTTTTCTGCTTCTAAAATCATCTTAAGACATCCTGTGTAACTTGAAGTGTCATCTCAGTCAATACTTCATATCTTGAGCTGATCACTCAGTAGCTCCTTCAGGATCCCCCAGTGCCCATGCCCTAACACCCCAGAGTTTCATGGGACCAGAATTTCTAATTGTTGAGCAAGAAAGTTTACAAAGAGTTCTATTCACTTAGTCCCTGTGGTGTCAGAACATAAACCAGGAGAAAAGCAGATGACTGAGAATTGCTCATATTTCTCAGATCCGGGCAAAGTTTCCTAAGATACATCTGTTTTCTTAATTCTGTCTTTATGAAGCCATTACTCACCTCCAAAATCTTAACTCACTCCTTTCCAAATCTCAGGCTCTTACCCTACCACGTCTTAGTTATACAAATACTGAAGTTAATACAAATCCGAGAAATCTATGTTCCAATGAAATAAAGTAACAGTATCCAATTACCTAATAAAATGGCAGTACTTCAAGCTTAAATCTGTACAGATAATTAGTATGCAAAGGGTGTAGAAATAAATGAAACCACACAATAAGCCTAATTTTGTACTTTTATATAAGAGAGATGGCTAATCAGTCATATTCAATTTGGATGGAGGAATAGGCAGGGAGGTTGGGAGTGGTGTGCAACCCCAATTAACCTTTCAATTAGTCTCTTTCTTGAATTTCCCATGTGACTTTTATTAATAGAGAAAGAAGGTGATGAGACATATAGCTGTCAGGGTTCACATTCGCGCCCACCTGGTATTTGGTCTCTCTTCTTATACTCCTCCTCAAATATCTGATAATAGTGTTGTTCTCAGGCAAAGCATATTATTTCAGACTTGGATGATATATTTCTGCTGAAAGCTCCAATTTAAAAAAATCTATGCATCATATGTGATCAAATAGTACTCTTGCACTCAGCACACCACTTCTTGTCCCAGACTGACAAAGTTTTGAGGATCAGAATCTTAGATGTAGGAATGCAATTAGAAGGGCATGCAGCATACATAGCCGATGGTCAAATGCTGCCCGAAGGGTTGGTGCTGCTATTCCCATCATACATTTCCTGTGAATTCTTCTTGTTCTATCCACTATAGTCTTAACTCAAATTGAATCTCCTTTCATTTTCCATCTGATAAGATGGAAATACCGGGTTTATCATTATATCCCTAAATCAGAGATGGTGGTATCCTCTTTTAAGATATTGTGATTTTATATAGACATAGTGGCAGGTAAGCAAAGTGAGGGAATTTACCTTCTGTGGAGGAATTTCTAAGGTAATAAGAAAAAGTGCTGATTAAGTGAGAAAAAATGGGGCACAAGTTCTGAACAGGCATTTCTCCAAAGATGGTATAAGGATGGTCAACAAATGCATAAAAATGCATAGCATCACTTGTCCTTAGGGAAATGCAATGAAAATCATAATGCAATATAATCTCACTGCTATGAGAATGCCCTGTTTATAAAAGACTGGAAACAAATGTTGGCAAGGCACAGAGAAAAAATGTTGGTTGGAATGTCAATTAATGCGAACTTTATGGAAAATACTACAGAGATTCCTCAAAAGGAACAACCATTTGATTCACTCTAAATATATATCTGAAGAATATAAACCATACTAATCTGAAAATATACCTGCATCCCAACGTTCATGGCAGCACAATTCACAACAGTCAAGATGTGGAATCAACCTAAATGCCTGTCAATGGATGACCAGATAAAGAAGATATGGTTTATATTCTCAGTGGAGTACTACTCAGCTATGAAAAAATAAATCTTGCTTTTTGTAGCAACTTCTGCTGATTATGTGAAGCAGAGTAAATTATAGAGAAAAATAAAAAAATACCAGATGGTTTCTCTCATATGTGAAATATAACTAAGAAAACACAACAGACTTTTCTTAGAATTTGAAATTAAGACTGTGGTTACCAGGGGAGGAGAGGGGGTAAAAAGGATGACGTAAATGGGAGGGAAAGTGGGTAGAGGGGTTAACAATGAGAGTGTGATGGGTGTTAGTAGTGTGATGGTGGGGGTGGTGTGATATACACAGTGACTGGAGTGTGAATCTGTTCTTCTGAAACTCATGTAGCATTGTAAACAAATGAAACGTTAGTAAAATAATTATAGCTACACAAGGAAACTATATTCATCAGCTTCTTTTAAACTTTTCTTATGATTCACATGTAATAAAATTCATTCATGCTAAGTGCATAGTTAATGAGCTTAAACATCTGATTACACCTGTGCAGCTACCACAGTCTTCAAGACAAAGAAATTGTTTACTCCTCTCACTTGCATTCAATCCTCCCCTAATTCATAGCCTTAGGGAAATACTGATGTAATATTTATCAGAAAATATTACTTTCAGATTGTCAAATACATTGATACTATAGTCTGTCTTGATTTTTGCTTAGCAAATTATTTCTGAGATTCAGTTATGCTGTTGTGTATTTCAGAAGTTGTCCCTTTTCATAGATGAATAGCATTGAATTTCATGATTGTAATATGATTTGTTTACCCACTCAGTTATTGATAGAAATTTGCTTTGATTTCTGTTTGGAGCCATTATGAATAAAATTGCTATGTACATTTCTATAACATTCAATACAGAGATACATGCTTTCTTTCCTTTTGGGCAAATTCCTAGGATTAGGCTTGCTAGTTCATATGAGAAATGTATTTTTGCCTTTATAAATCATTGCCAAGATACATTCCAAATGAAATGTGCCATTTTATGTTCACAAGTGCAATATATAAGACTGTCAGTTGTTACACATCTACATTTGGAATTCATCAGTCTTTTAAACATGAGCTATTACAGTGGGTGTGCAGTGAAATTTCATTGTGGTTTTAATTTGCATTTCCCTGATGACTAGTGATGCTGACCATCTTTGTAGAGTGAATCGACTATTCATATATCTTCCTGGATGAAGTATCTGGTAAAATATTTTTCTCAGTCTTCATAGAGTTGTTCACATAGCCTGGATGTATATTCTTTACTCAATGTATATATATGTATTTATATATTAGACAAAGTATATAAGTATAGTATACTTATATATAGTATAATCTTTCATTCCATTACAGGTATATTTCAGAAAGTACATTTTTGTGGTTAAAATTATGAATTTTAAAATTCATGATTTATACTTTGAAACATAACATTTCCCTACTGAAGGTCATGGATATTTTTTTCAGTTGTTTTTTAATTTTAACTGATATTTTCATTTTTATGGTTCACATCAAGCCAAGTGTTTGGTTCTACTGTGATAAAAAGATATGGGTTCATTTTTCTGTGTATGGATAACCAATTTTCACAGCACTTGTTGAAAACTACTTGCTCCTCATTGAACTACCTTGGAAACTGTTGAAAACCAACTGACTATATATATGAGTATATTTTTCAATTATTCATACTGTTCCACTGAGTTGTTCATCCTTAGACCAATAACACACTGTCTTGATTAGTGCATCTTTAGAATAACTTAAAACTCAACATTGTGAATCTGCCAACTTTAATATTTTCTCCAAAATTGTTGTGGCTACTTTAAATCCTTTGCATTTCAGAGTAAAATTTAAAATGAAACTGATATTTTCAGCAAAAAATCCAGAATGCTTTTTACTGGGTTTAAATCTCTATCTCTGTCTCTGTCTCTGTCTCTGTCTCTCTCTCTCTCTTCCCCCCCCCCACACACATACACACACACACAATATATTTTAGAAATATTGAGGTTTTCTGTCCATGACTATGCTTTAGGTGTATATTTATTTGGGTTTTTCTCTATGCTTTTTCAGTGCAGAGGTTTTGTAAATATCTCTTTAATTCTATCCTGATTTTATGGTTGTTTTTTTATTGCAAGTGGTATTGTTTTTAAAGTTTTAATTTCATTTTGCTTGCTGGCAGTAAGTAGAGATACAATTAATATTTGTATTTTATGCATATCTATTCAAGCTTGCTAAATTAATTTCTTAGTTCTTAAGGATGTTTTGTAAATTATGTAGGAATCTGTAAATAAAAACAATGATTAAAAGCATTGACAATACCCACTTTAAAATTCTGTTCTGTTAATCCCATCATGTTTGAATGTGTTTTCACTGGCACATTTTTCTTCAGCTACAGGCCACATTTCCATGCTTCTTAGCATATTTAGTGGTTTTTGAGTGAATGTTGAATACCGTGAATGTTTCAGTGTTGATTGGATTCTGTTGTGTTTCGTTCTGCCAGGCAGTTAAATTACCTGCAAGTCAACTCTATCACTTTGAGACTTACTAAAAAGTACTTTCAGAGTACTTGTGGAGACTTTGGCCCTGTTATTAATGGCTAGATCTTTTGGGGTCTCCACTGAATGTTTTCATGGAATCAAGTCATGCCACTCTGCCTGGTCTGTATTGGAATGTTCTTCAGCTCTGTGTGATGTCTAGGAATGTTTCAGCTTAGGTCTCTGCAGTTATCCTGTCCCTATACAATCGTGGCTTAGTACCAGGCTCAGTGAGAGCAATGTGCATTTCTAGAGCATTTTTAAAAATATTTTTCCTTTGTTATTATCTCATACTTCCCATGCATCTCATTCTCTGAGCACTGACCTCTCCTCTTGTTTCTTTTTCCCTTCAGGATCAACTTCTATGCTTTGTATTTTCAGTATTTGAAAGCAATTGTTTCACATATGTTTTCCAGTTTTCCAGTAGTTTATGATAAGAAGATAACTCCAGTCTAAGGTCTGGTTTAATGGCTGGAAAGAAAATTCCCACCACTCTCCTAATTCTTCTTTTCAGTTTACCTGAGCTAAAATTGAGCGTACCTGCTATACACTTTTAAAATGCCACAGGTTCTGGAATCTGGGACGATTCCTCCAAGCTCACACAGTGATGTTTTTTTATTGATACTCCACAGTACACATCATCCCATAGATTTTACCAGATCAAAAGTAAATCTCTGCATATGCATTCCTCATGTTCCTCATAGGATTATCTACAGTAGCCAGGAGCTGGAAACCACTCAAGTGCCCATGGATAGAATGATTGGAAAAAGAATAGACACAATGGAAAACTATCCAGCTATTAAAAAGATGTCTGCAGCAATATGAATAGACTTACAGGGAATTATGTTTAGTGAAATATGTCAGATGAAGAAAGACAAGCACTATGATTTCACTGAAATGCAGTACATAAACAGAAGAATACACTAAAAAACATAACAATCAAAGTTTAGATTATAAAATTTACTAATCAAAATTAGTTTTATTTTTTATTTGTTTCATCGCTATATGCATTTTGGGATATTGAAAAATAAATAAATTAGTGGTTATCAGACAGGATTCAGGATGATCAGGTAAGAGGAATCTATCGTATGGTTAAGAACATAATTGGATGTGTAGCATTGAACTTCATGTAGTGTACAGAAATTTTGATTTATAAAGCCTTAGACCTGAAATCTATAAGTTATAAACCAATGTTGCCTCAATAAAAATTAAAATAAATATACATAAGAAAAAATTCTCTAAAGCAACCCTATTTTTAACATCCTGCCTTCTCTAATGTATTACCATCCAGCATGTCCAGAGCATTCCGTCTTCAAATGTTCACAGCTTCTTAGAAGCCTATAGTGACAAGTGTTGCTTTAATTTTTGAGGAGACATAAATTATTAACTTTCTAAAAGTCAGGACACATTCCATTTCTATGTTTATTTTTATCTTATTTTATCAAAAGAAGATTGTGCTATAAGGGTATACAGATATAGGGTGCACAATCCTAATAAACGTCCGTATAACTCAAGTTCATTCCCATTTCAGTTCTTCCTTCACTAGAAGGTTTATGTGCTTCTAGGTCAATCATTTTCCCCTTTTTAAGGGGATATATTACATTAATGTTTATTAATAATTTTCCAGCTGTAGATCTTGAACTCAGGTTCCTGACTTTCATAGCCTACGCCTTACCCTCCTAGCTACAGGGAGGCACTATATCCACAACTACTTTTAAGAAATTGTCAAATTAGTAGTTTCTTAGTGTTCTCATCCTGGTATGTTTCTCTTAGAATTTAAAGGTGGGGGAAGGGGTGTCTTTAATCCAGCTGGGAAACAAAGATGGAAGCTATAACTTTAAAAAAAGTTTTTTGCTCAAATATGTTAACAAATTGATGGACTTTACTGAGCATTTTATCTGATTATTGTTTGCTTTCTTTACCACACTATGGAAGTTTTAGGAGACTAGAAACACATCTCACTATGTCTATCATATCACACTCACCACCAGAGTCCTAGATCACTGTACTTTTTATTCTTTCAAGAAACCCAGGTTTTATCCCCACTGCCAATTCTCTCTGATAACCACAGTCTTGCACTCAGAATTTTGTGGTGTTTTGTTTCTCTCCATTTCACATATGAGCAAAGCCATGCAGAATTTTTCATTTTCTTCTGGTGTGTTTCACTGAGTATAATTACCTCCAGTTTCATTCAAATTGTTGCGAAAGGCAAGATTTCTTTTTTCTAAATATTTGAGTAGAATTCCATTTATTATATAGACCACGTCATCTTTATCCAGTCATCCATCAATGGACATTTAGTTTGAGTTTGTGCTTTGGCTATCATGAATTATGCCTCTATGAACATAGGGGTACAGATTTCTTTTCTGATTAGACTGCTTGTATTCATCAGTCATATACCTTGAACTGGAGTTGTCGGAGCAAATGCAAGATCCATTTTTATTTTTCAAGCACTCTCCTTACTAATTGCCTTAGAGGTCACTTTAATGTGCATTCCCATCAGCAATGTAAGAGAGGCCTAGATATTTTAATATCTCATTCCTATGATAGTGAACTGTCTGAAAGAATTGTCAACTTCCGAACTAAGATTCTATTTCCCAGTCTTCTCCTTGAGCTTCTGGCTCAGGAAGCATGTGGTTTCATTCACAGCTTACTAGAGGCAGCAGAGTAACTCTATATTTGCCACTGCAAAATATGTTTGATCATCCTACTGGGCTTGGATATACATCTCTAAACTGCTGGCTACCTCAGTGCTAAGTTAATGCCACATGTTTTGACTTTGAGCTCTTATATCACACTGGTTCTGGGATAGTTACATCAGATAAGGACAGGTTATAGTGTGTTAGCAAATTTAATTCAGTGTATCTGTGCCTTAACAGAATTAAATAGCAATGTTAATTTTTGCTACACGCACTATATAGCTTGGTAGGTGCCTCTCCTCCACATAGACTTGGAGGGACTGAGAGAGGTAGAACTATGACCTTCATGTATCTCTCTAAGCAATTACCTCCCATGGTCAACAGGGAGCCTCTTATAGAGGATTTATACTCCTGCCTCACTTTATTCTACTTGGACAACAAGTCCTATATCAATACTCTATCTGGTCAATCAGCAGAGTACTTTTGAAAAATAAAATTCAGTCCAACATTTATTTCAAACCACAGGGAAGAAATCAATAAAGAAGATGAGCATGCATTTAGAGCCATCATATCTAGAAATTCAAAGGAAAATTTAGGAATTAGATCAATGAGAACAGCTGTCTTCATGTCAAAAAAGCTGTCCCAGCAAAGCAATGACAATAGGGCACAGTTACAAAAATCACACAGTATGCTAGGCACAGAGAACAGGCTTCAAGGAAATCTTGTTGGGAATGGAAGACAAATTTTAATTGACTGACAGAGAAACACATATGAAGCAAGCAAAGCTTAAAATTTCAAATTTTTTATATCTTTTAGACAAAAACAGAAAGCAATAACCCAGTGCTCATCTTCATTTTCCACAAGAAATGTCTTGTGGGGGATTCGATGATTCAATCATTTGGTGGATATCACCAAAATCAGGGGAATGACATTTACTCAAGACTCCCCAAAGCTGTTCCATTTTCCAAGTTCTGATTTTTAAAGCATAGACAAAAATACACAATCAGAGGCTATCTCCCACATTGTGAATTATTGGGATTACCCTTTGATTTAACGTTTCACTAGAGAAAATGCAGCTTTTCCCAAAACTCATGGTTGCTGGAAAACTTGTATTCCCATCAAGAGGTAGAGCTGATGCTCCCTTTCTTTGAAACTGTGATTGTTTCAACAAACAGAGGAGGATATGGGTATCATGAAATTTCTGAGATAAGGGCAAAAAAGCTATGCTGCTCTGCCTTGCACAATGAAATCTTACTCTTTAAATCTAAGACTCTTAAGTAAATGTACTCTAGGTTTCCATGCTGTGAGGAATTCTGAGCACCGAGAGAACTCCTGTTGAGTCCTACCTTTGAATCACCCAAGAACTAGATATGTGAGTGAAGAAGTCTCTAAATGATTCCACCTCCAGCTGTTGAAATCACTCCCCAGCCATCTGGTGTTTTCCCAATGGAGGCCGAGACATTCTGAAGCAGAGAAAATTATTCTTTACTATGCCACAGAAATCCAGGATCCCACAGTATGGTTACTTATTCTTTTATGTTGCTAAGTGTGGGGTGGTTTGCTCCAGAGCAATAAAGAGTTGGAAGAAACCTCGTATGCTAGAGTTATTTGTGGCCAAGCTGTCTTGGTGATGAGCAAAATAGCGTTATGCACAAAAGAACTTTCTTTAAAGTTCTAACTAAGAAGATAAATATAGACGATTTCATGGATTATAGTACATAGAATTGCTCAGTTTTTTCAGTTCACAGATCTTCTGATGAAATTTTTTCTTATTGTGGATTTTAGGATGCTTATATGCACTAGGCTCTTAATTCTCTTCTTGACAATTCAAGATTTCTATTTACTTCTTTAAGAGTAAACTATGATATTTCTCTTTTTTATTTAATTTAACTTAACTCAATAGAAACTGAGGCTTACCCGATTATTTATGGACAAGAGCTAGTAGATGGAGCAATGTTTATATTGGTCTCACATTAATAAATAAAGTAATAGCTGATAAAATTTTATTAGATGAAAAGGTAGGTAAGAAGATGATAAGGGAGCACCTACACTTACTCTTAAATGATGACCACTGTACCCCATGTAGCTCAAACTCTGTAAGCATTACTTGAACCTCAAAGAGAGAGAGACTCTAGAAAAAGCTGCAGTGCTCAGGGAACATTGCTGAGGCTTTTCAACGACCTTCCAGAAAGAAAGGGTGGTCTTAGGTGACTCTGAGTCTCTGTGTTCCTCTTTACTTATAGCTTTGAGTTGCTGTTGGTGTGAGATATGCAGAAATAAGAGCCTAGACAGAAATTTGTTCAACAAGCACATAACTAACGTAGTCTTGATTTGAGCAGTTAACTGTGTTATACAGTCTTGACCCTCACATGTGCCTCCGAATATATTTAAAAGAGCCTTAGGTGGCAAAGATCAGACCCTCTGTTATCAGGACTTCCATACTTGTTATAATTCTCTTGATTATGATACCTTTACATCTTCTGACCTTCATAGATATTTAATCATCCACTTGAAATTTCAGCTTCAACTAAGCACCCACATTGATTTATACATGTCTAGGACTTTCTCCTTCCCACTATATCGACACCATATTCTCCTGTTTATTTCATCTGGGTTGCCTCATAGTTATAAGTACAAAGGTTAAGAAAAGATACATTCAGGTCTTTGAAAACTTGTTGAATAATTTTGTGCAAAGAGTACCATCTGATACATTTTGTAAGAATCATGGGACCAAACACAAACCAACAATGAAAAAATCCAAATCACTGAAATAATGAACCAAGGACTTGAACATACATATCTTTAAAGAAGATACATTACAAAAAACACATAAGATGTTTAACATCACTAATCATTAGCAAAATGCAAATCAAAACTACACTGAGGTACCGCCTCATACGTATTAAAGAACATAGCAAGTATTGGTGATGTAGTAAACTGGAACATTGGTGAGAATGTAAAATGGTGAAGCCACAATGGAAAACAGAGTGACAGTTCCCCAAGAAATTAAAAACTGAATTATCATATTATCCAGAAAGTTCACTTTGGGGTATATACTCAAAAGAACTGAAAGCAGGATTTGAAGAGACACTTGTATATCTGTGTTCATTGCAGCATTACTCACAATAGCTAAAAAGTGGGAGAAACCCAACTATCCACAGAGGGATGAATAAATAATTACAATGTGGCATATCCATACAACAGAATATTAGACAACCTCAAAAGAACTGAAAGCAGGATTTGAAGAGACACTTGTATATCTGTGTTCATTGCAGCATTACTCACAATAGCTAAAAAGTGGGAGAAACCCAACTATCCACAGAGGGATGAATAAATAATTACAATGTGGCATATCCATACAACAGAAAATTAGACAACCTTACAAAGGAAGGAAATTCTGACACATGCTACAACCTGAATGATCTTTGTAGACATTATGCTACATAAAATGAACAAGACACAAAGAGAAAATTACCTGGATTACACTTATATGTGGTGCTAAAATATTCAGATTCTTAGAGATAGAAAGCAAAGTCATGATTGTTAGGGATTGTGGGGGTAGCAATGGGAAGTTATAGTTTAATGGGTTCTAGAGTTTTAACATAATTCTGAAGATGGATGATGATAGTGATGGATGCATAAAAATGCACATATATTAAATGCCACTAAACTATAGTTATTAGTTAACCTTAGAGTTTGTTTGATATTTATGTTAAGTGTACTTTACCACAGTTTTTAAAAAGTCCATTAGAAGCCAGTGGGAAATACTTAAACATAGATAACAAGTTAGAGGAAA
This sequence comes from Solenodon paradoxus, assembly GCA_004363575.1. NCBI lineage: Eukaryota > Metazoa > Chordata > Mammalia > Eulipotyphla > Solenodontidae > Solenodon > Solenodon paradoxus. Next base: position 311,804 of record RJWH01001324.1, read on the forward strand.
TAAAAAGACCAACTTCTCAAAGAAGATGGATGTGCTAGAGAATAAGGTAAAGTATAGTAAGTAAAGAGAAGTCACAGAAGAAGAGGCTATATTTCACAGGAAAACACATGGGATCAGATTAATGTTAATGAAAATGTGGAGAAATCAGAATACTAATACATTGCTAATGGAGATGTAAAATGGTGCAGCCACTTACGGAAACAGTCTGGAAATTCCTCAAAAAGTTAATAGAGTTATCACTTGACCCAGGAATTTCACACACACACACACACACACACACACACACACACACACACACACACACACTATATGAAAATATGCCCACACAAAAGCTTGTACACAAATATTCAGAGAAGAATTATTCATAATAGCCAAAAGGTAAAAACAACTCAAATATCCATCAATTAGACAAATTGATACATGAAATATGGTATATCCATGTAATGAGAGGCAAGCCAGAGAAAGAAGTACTGATACTTCCTACAACATGGATAAACTGTGAAAACATTGTACTCTGTGAAAGAAGCTAGTCACAAAAGTTGATGTATTTTATGAGTCCATTTATATGAAATGCCCAGAATAGGCAAATCCACGGGGACAGAAAGTACATTAATGATTGCTTAGAACAGACAGAGGGACCAGAGGTGAGAGCCAAAAGGTATGGGCTTATTTTTCTTATAAATGTTCTTAAGTGGTTTTAAATTTGAATTTAAATCAGTCGTGATGATTCTTGCACAGCTCTGAATATGCTAAAACCCACTGAGTTGAATATGTTAAGTGCTTAAACTATTTACTATGTGAAGTACATCACAATTCATCTCCACTGAAAAATAATAAAAAGACTTGGGTTATGGCAGATGGAGGAACAGAGAAAGAAAACAAGATCACACTAACCTCCTGCTGTACCCCACTTTCTACAGGCACACAGAGGACAACTTGACTTTCCCAGAAATACATGCAGTCTGAGGTCAAACTCCGTGGGCACGGAAAACAGCTTACTTCTCTTCCTCTCTTTATCTCTGATGGAATCTTCTACCAACTACTACCTGTTAGTCAGCTTTATTATCAGTAACAAAATATGCACAAAAAACAGAGGCACCTATTTATTTGAATACCGCTGATATCTTCAACGTTCCACCACGTTTTAGAATAAATTATGAAGCACAACACTCTGGCTCAGTGTTTAGCTTAAAGAGACAGAGCAAATAATAGCTTATTGTGAAGGGGATGATATTGTAAAGGTACCTGTCAGATCTCCAGACCAGGAATAGCTGTCCTGTTCTTGATGTCCTCCTTGACATTACCCCAACAACCATCTCCAATTCAGGGTACAGGTCAGGTCATTTATTATCAGAATGTGTTTCCCATGTGACTATTCTACAGGGCATCTCAGAGTCCTGAAGCCAAAAGGAACACGTGGCAGGAGGGAGAGGTAGACAGAGAACATGGCTTTATGTCAGGTCATAATCTGCTTTCCTGAAGGCAGGAAAGAGAAAGTAGGAGAAGTATGTGTTTTGTGAGAGGGTGAACTGGAAACTCCGCAGGACCTGTTCTCTACCATGAGAAAATTGAGACACGCATACCATGAGGGCACTAGGGACACCAAAAATCTTTGCAGGTCCTCTACCCATCAGTGACTGTGGAAACTTATACAGTTAATGGACTAGAGACTACGTCTTCCCCAAAAGTTTAGATTTAAACACCTTATAAAATAGATGTTCCCCAAAAGTGCATGCACTGGCAACCGCCTCTGAGTTCTACCACCACTAACACTTCTGTGGGGGCAGAGGCTCAGTCCATGGATGACACTACTTATAACTCAGGACAGACCAATTGACTTTAGTTCTGATCTTCATATATTTGAATTTTCATGGAGTGTGTCTATTCCTGTAAGCTTCTGACTTGCCCTTTGCCAAATTCCATCTGTTATTAGTTTAATATCAATAAACCTAGATGATCAAGTCTGGTATATATTTCCTATCACATCACCCAGAAAAAAACACCCCAACCAAATCATAGTTGCTAAGTTCCAGATAGCAGGGAAAGACAAAGTACATTTAAATCAAATTGTGAATTTATAAAAATTATAGTTAAAAATCTCAGGCTGGGGGAAAGTATTGTCACTATTAAAGAAAGAAGTTATGAACAGCAAAGGGAAAAGCTAGAATGTACCCCATAATTCTTTACTAGTGTTGTAGATGTCAGCGCAAACTCACGTTTATTTTAATATTTTGTATGAATATGCATAAATATAAATACAGATACAGAAATATAGGTATGTGTATGTACATGAGTAAATGCATGTATTCCTAGCTCCCTGTTGAAAGGACATTTTCATTTTTCAATAACAAACAAAGCTAGTTTTGAAATACCTTTCTCTACTAACAACGACAAAAAGAAACAAAAAAAAAAAGTAGAACTCTTTGAAAAATGTTTGATTCTAGGTCTAGGGCAGAAAAAAATTACAAAATGAGTCCAGAACATCCTGCATTGCCATAAAGTAAAGATGTAATTTAATGCTATATTATATACTTGAAAATTGCTGTGAAAGTTGATTTTAAATGTTCTCACCAAAAAAATAATTATGTGGTGTGAGGCAGGTTTTAGTGCCATCATGGTAATTAATTGAAATATAAGAAATCATACTGATAAATTAAATAATTGAATAAAATAAATAAGAATGTAGAGTCTTCAGAGCATTCCAAGGAATAAAAGGGAATAAAGAATGCGAGAAATCACTACATTATAATAATAATTACTGCAGACAAGACGAATGATGAAATTAGTTCCTGTAGTGTAAGAAGAACTGGAATATTTGCAAGACTCAAAGAAACTTCCCCAAAATATTTTTAAAGTATTGTGGTGACTAACTCATACCTATTATATTTCTTGATAAATTCTTATTGGGTGTGGCCTGGGTTTAGTGAATCACTGCTAATATAAAGAGGATAGAACATCAGTAACTTTATAGAGAAGAAATCTACCTGAAATTATGTTAAACAAGTGATCAAGTTCAAAATCACCAGTAAAAACTATGTTATCCCCAACATATAAAATGAAAAGTGCCTTTCATCTCTCCATTGTTATTTACATACATTCATTGTCCATACTTCTGGTTTTAGCTTGGTCATATAAACAACTTTAAGGCCATCACTCTCATCTTTGGGATAGTAAAAATAAAAATAAAAATAATAAAAAATAGTTGGAGAAATGGAAAATCTGTAACTTTCCTCAGACCTTCCCCAGGGAACTGAGGCTACGGTTGAGTCTGCATCCTAAAATATAAAGAAATGGACCCTGTCAGACATCTGTCTCAACCCAGATGTTCTTATCAGGTGCAGAGATGCTGTAAAGATAAACATATAGGAAAACTTAATGGCATTTTGGATGAATTTTTAAGGGCAAGTGTTCACGAGCATGAGAGTGATAGACTCCTGGGAGCGATGGTCTTACAAAGGACTTTCACTTCATGGACTTTCCCTCCAGGAAGTTCACCAGATTCTCATGGTGAAGATTCAAGAAAGAATCCTAGTGGCCCTGGGAAGGAGAGAGACTAACCACTGTAAATCATCTCCAGAGTCTTCTCTGTAAAAACACAGTAAGTCCTATATATGTGTGTGTGTATGCATGTGACATTTTGGTAACAGACCATTTGAAAACCTTGTTCCAGTTGATTGAAGGCTATTTTTCTCCAATGTGACAATCATTAGCCTTCCTGTCTCACATAAAGGGGGCATAGTTAACTGAAGTTAGGAATTTAAAGAAATGGATTTGAAATGCTTCAAGGAGTGAGGAGAGTAGGAAGCCAGCAGGGGGATAAAGAATGAAGATGCCTTGCACTTACATTGGAAGAGGGACAGAAACGTTTGTGAATCAGTTCAAAAGAAACTTTCTAACTATATTACAAAAAAGAATGAAATAAAAGAGAGGAAGAACAAAACATCAAGAATTTGTTATAATATCAAAAGTATAACATACTTGTAAATACTTGTAATATCAAATGGAGGAGAAAGTAGCAGAATAAATATTTGAGGTAATAATGACCAAGACTGTACAAAATTATGAACAGACACCAAACCAAGGTCCAGGAAGCCAAGAGAACATCAAAGAAGGCAGGTAACAAAACAAGAGGAAAAACACCTCCACAAATATTCAAGCTACAGAGAACCAAGAACAAAGAGATCATTTTAATCAAAGCCGGAGAACACAAAGGGTTACCCATAAAAGAATGAGGATAAGAATCAGCAGACTTCTCTTATGAAACATTGAGGCAAGAAGTGAATGAACTGAAGAGCTGCATATGCTAAAAGAAAACAAAAACCACCCAGACTTCCATATGCTGCTATATCAACCATCAACATTAAAGAAGACCTGGTGCACTCTGGAATCACAAATTAATTAACTCTGAAAATGTGCTCCCCTATAATAGCAATGAAGACATCATGAAAATTATCAAAATACACTTTTCAGAACACTGAAAACTAATGAAAAACTTGCAGTGGTTGGAAAAACATTTCTGAAACAAAATTAATCTCATTGAGAATGGAGATTTTCTGGCATTTGAACTTGTTCTAGTCCCATTCCACTGCTGAACTTCACCTTACTCTGAAATCTGGAACATTTTAGTTTGGAAAACCAGCATCCTGGCAGTCATTGGAGGGTAGAGAAGGGACTTAGAACTTCTACAGAGATACCATTCCCATAGAATTGTAATGACTTTATCCTGAAGCAATCTAGAATACCCAGGAATTGTGTTTATTTAATGTAACTGAGAACTTACTCAGTGAAAACACCAGAACCCAGGATTTTTGTCAGAAACACTAAACCACATTTGTTTAACATTGTGACTGCTTGAGATGGTAATGTCAGTTGGGGAAAATCAGAGGCTGAGTAAAATTTAAATAGAAAATATGAGCCATGAGATTGCCTGGAGGATACTATGGAAATATTTAGCACATTCTCAGTGACTTAGAAAGACATATATAGTAACATCAAATATTGGCGAGGGTGTAGAGAAAAAGGAATTCTTGTACATTGTTGGCGGGGATGCAAATTGGTGTAATTATTTTGGAATGTTATGGAGATTACTTAAAAACTGAAAACTAGAACTACCATATGATCCAGCAATCCCATCTGTGGGCATCCCTCTGAATAGGAAATCTTTAACTTGAAGAGATATGAGAACCTATCTATAGACGGTTGCATGAAGGAGATGTGTTATGTGTACACGGTGGAAAATTACTCTCTATAAAAAGATACATTTTTTGCAGTTACAACATAATTGAAAAACTTGAGGGGATTATTCTGAGTTAAATAAGTCAGAAAAAACAAATTTTGAAAGCTTTCAGGATCACCAGTTTTTGCTGGTTTTATTAATTTGTCTAGTTTTCCCGCTGAACTCTGAGGGACCTGAACAATTTTTTGTTGTTTATTTCTTGGCTCAACATTCATGCAGGATGCTAGATGCGTCTTTTCAATGTACACACCTATTAAATAACTCACAGGGGAAACCTGAGTTTGATCAAGTCTTTACATCAGGAATCCACCAATCATCTGTTTTTGTAAATAAAGTTTTATTGAAACACATACAAAAAAACCCCATGACAAATATTGTACCTATATGTGTATATAAAGAAGACAAAACAAATGAAGAGATAAAACACTTTTTACAAAACTAATACAAAGGAAGGAAATTAAATACATGTGCAGAATTATATGCATGCTCAGGAAAGACTTGAAAACACCTTAATCTCCCACCTCTGACTGACCTTGAGGCAATGCACAAGCAGACGGTGAGAGGCTAAGTCAGAGTTGCAAATAATGATGTAATTATAAAACTACTCCAAAATTTTAAGAGGTTTATTTTTTAAAGTTACAGTTGAGCTTAATAAACTGATTTTTTATTTGTTGAAGTCTCCTAAATAAACATGCCCACTTTCAACTGCTTCCCTACCTGCTAAAGGTTAGCTATTATTTTGAAGTCCTTGACACTTTGTTTCTTCGTAATTTTTCTCTTTTTATTTTAACAACGTATTGTTCAGCTTGACTCATCTTCAAACTTAGATAAATGCGACTGTATAATTCAATCCATTTCTCTAGTTTAATCATGAGAAAATCACATTCAAATCCATATTCTGGGACATTCTACAAAATATCTGCTCAGTACTTTTCTATTTTTTAATTATTATTTATCATTACTGTTCCTTTTTTAAAAAATACTAGAAAAGTTTCAGGAGAGTCAGCTCACACCTGGGCCACCAGAGTGCTAGTGCCCATCACCACTGTCACCGTACTGCTTACTCCAGGTTTGCACTCCCGTTCTCTCTCCCAACTCTGGCAACCACAGTGCTGCATCAGAGTCCTGAGAGGTTTGTTGGTTCATTCATTTTATTTCTTCATATTCCACATATGAATGACACCATTTGGTATTTTTTTTTCTGATTTCCTTTATTTAACACAATTACTTAAAGTTCCATCCAGGGAACATTAATAGCATTTCTGCATTCAGGAGAGTGTTGTCACGGTATAGACTTTGCTTCTTCAAATTTTCAAAATACGATCAAGCCTTAGAGAAAACCTTGTGATGATTAACTTCTCCCCATTCTACAGGCTCCATAATGAATTCACAGGGCCCATGTATTCCCTTGACATTCACATCATGGAATTACATCGGTCATGGAAAAGACCGAAAACCAGAGAAAAGATGTGGTCGTGGGAGCAAGTGGGTCAGGTACAAACAAGCTTTGTAAACCTTTTTTTACATTCTCTGCTTATACACACCTGAAAATGATATTTGACATATAAGGCAAGCGAATGGTTCGGGATGTGCTGTGCACTCTTGGAGAGAGCCTGATTGACAACAGAAAAGAGCTAGCAAAGTACAACATATCCCAGGCCTCCATGCAGTGTTTCAGAGATAGAGGATCAGTAATGATGCACATGCTCTAACTAAACAAAGAGAGGACCATATTTCCCTCCATAGCACACAGGACACAATGCTTGGCTGTGGACACCAGGGTTTATTCTAGGAGCCATGCCTACAAGGTCTGCATACTTTGACTGGATATACCATGAGTATTCACAACATTGAAGTTCTTCTTTCAATGGTAATCACAGGCTATATCATCCAGACCAATCATTCCTTCAGTGAGAAAACTAATTCTTGGGGCCTGCAGTCCTGGTATGAGAGAGAATGCTGATCTGGAATGCATCTTTTGCTTCTGAGATCAGGACTGCAGTCGAGGGCTGCTATTTTGAGCATCTGCAATTCAAGAAAACTTCTTACTCCTCCCCCAACTCACACTTCCCTCCTTGATAAAAGACCTCATTTAAATTCTACAATTTAAAGCCTAGAAGTTTCATTTCATTTTACTGTGAGTTCTCATAATAGCTAAATGACTTGCCAAATCCCCCTTTACTCTTTATTTCAATGCATACTTTATATCGTGATGCATACTGTGAATAGACTCCTCCGCCACATGCTTTTTCAAAACCAAAATGAAAGCAGAAGCCAGTGTCAGGACATAAACGATTCATGAGTAGATCTAGACAAGGAGTGTGACCTAATTCAAAGGTGGCTAAAGAGTCCCGAGTGTTAAGAGTTAATAGAAGGCAGAACATAGACACAGAATATACTGACACGATGTTTCAGTCACAGACGACACAGTGGTGTGCACCAAATCCTCAAACATTACTCTCAGCATGAATATGATCCCCGCACCTACTAACCCACCTGTGAGAGGATCTCACAGAGGCTGGCCTGGCCACCAGAATTCTCAGAAACAGGCCAATGCAAAACACCTCTAAATCTTAGACCAGGTCATGAGGCAAGAACTCAACACCCTGTCTTCATACTCCAGCCTGAATAGAGGATGAAGTTCAGTGGTTGGTTGGCGTGTATATTTGCAATCAGAAGCATTCACTTAATGAAGCATTCCTGGAGCCTGAGAAGAACAGTGAAATTTCAGTCTAAAATAAAAATCGTGAATTTTGTGACTTTTTTCCTCATTTAATATATGCATCAGGGAACAAAAATGTCCATTCTAATTTCAAAAGTAGAGCTGGTGAGAGTAAGGAGTAGACAGAGAAAAACATTTATTAAATCATAATGTATCTTTGATTTGTGTGGTCACCATTCAATTAGAGAGAAGAATGTGAAAGAATAAAAAGGTACACAATTACTATAGGTTGAAGGACTGAATTTGGAATGTTGCTTACAGAGAATACTGCTTGAATTACTAAGACTGGAGCAGAAACTCTCAAGCTACAGCTTCTTCTAAATCTTTAAAGTTACTCCTCCAGTGAAGACTTTCAACTAACTCTTTGAATTTTTTAATCATACTTTATAAAATAACTTTTTCATAAAATTACCTTTTCATATATAACTAAGGAATTCTAGTCATTTATTAAAAACTCTCCTATCTCTAGTCATCACACAGAGGACATACTGGAGCTGATAAACTTATATAAAAATAAGCATAATTATTCTATAATATAGCAGAATATAATAGGTGAGTCATGATTCTAGCCTGAGAAATGAGCAGTCCTAGAAAAACAGTGCATTAATTGATGCTAGAATATAAAGTTTCACATTTTTCAAATAGAGATGCAACTGAAAATTGATAGTAATAAAAATATATGCACCCCTATGTTCATAACAGCATAATTCCCAATAAATGAAATAAGCAAACAATCTAAATGCTCATCAACGGATAACTACATAAAGCAGCTATGGTAAATACATATAAATAAGTGTGTATATATATATGCACAGTGGAATTCTATATGTCTATCTAAATAGATATAAATAGATAAAAGCGCCTGTCCCAACAACCTGGATGGACCTGGAGGTGATTACACTAAGTGAAATAAGCCAGAAAGAAAAAGAAGTACAGGATGATTTCACTTATATGTGGAATATAAAGAAACAACAAAAACCCCCAGAAAAATCCCAACAAAATTCACAGGACACAAGACTGTGGCCGCCAGAGGTGTGGGAGGCAAGGGGAGAAAGGAAGGAAAAGCTGGTGGCAAAAGACAATGGAACTCTGGTGTGGTGTGAAATGTACGCAGATTTAGGTCCAAATTCAACATCCATAAAGCATATAGAAATGTAAACAAAATAAATGATAAAAAACACTATCTTTGTTGTATGCATATGCATTAATTTGACAAAAAAAAACCTTCCATTGACACCACCTACAATGTCAGCATTAAAAGGTGCAGAGGGTTTGTCAGTTGCTTGGAAGATAATTACATAGAGAGAAGCACAACCCTTTCAAGAAACATGCCATCGCCAGTGCTCCTGATGGGCACAGGAAAATTACAGACAAAATGATTTTAAAGGTGATTTGACTGAGAATAGTTTGACTCTGAATCAGATACATTTTAGGAATACTTCTTTCAGGGCATGTTGCCTTATTTTCTAGCTCATGTAATCACAAGAGTCACAGAAGAAAAATATCCACATTTATATACACTTAAAAGTAATTTTCAGCAATTATAAAATTTCTAAGTGACAAGAAACATTTGTACCATAGATTTTCAGTAGATTTATTCTTTCTTCATTGCATGCACGATGTTGATAAAAACAAACTGAAAACGTAGAAAAACTATCATTATTAGTAAATACTGACTGGTTATTATTTACTTGACATGAATCTACCTGCTTCATGTATTATTACAGAGCTCATTCAATCCTCACAATATCAAAAGGAAGTCATTATTATCACTTACAAATTTCAGTTGTGAATCTGAGGGAAAGCCCTACAAGGAAGGAATTGAAGAATTTGAACATGACTCATTGTCTCTAGAGTCTATGTGTTAACTAAGTCAAAATATCTTTATCCTCATATGGTGAGTATTTTCAACACCTAGTTTAAGAAATTTTACCGAACCCTAATGTCATGAAGTTATTTTCCTACATTGGGTTCTAAATAGTGTATTAATGTGTTTTTATATTTAGGTCTACGAGCCACATAGAATTCATCTATATGTAATGCAAGAAAAAATTTCATATCCCTCCATGGTTATTAAGTGTATTAGAAAACTTATTGAAAAATCCATCTTTCTCCCATTGACTTTTCTTATAAATTATTTGCTTTCATATTCATGCATCTATTTTAAGCTTTATTTCAATAGTTTATTTTTCAACTTTTTTTTTTGCAAATACCACACCAAGAAAGCCAGAACATATTCTTTAGAGGAGTTCAGCCGAGTAAGGTGCCAGAATTCCTCCTGAGTGAGTCCACAATGCTCCCAGAGTCCACTCTTGCTACTGACCCAGCTGCTTCAGTGACATCTTTATAGACATACTTGATAAACAGTTTTCATGAGCGGCACCAATTAAAACTCCTAATGTGTATTTGAAGGCTCTGGTTACCAGACTAATCATAACGTGCTTCAATGGTCTATGCCATTCCTGTCACTGAGAAAGGCTTCTAGGAATCTGCAGCCCCGAAAGAGAAATTATATTAGCAGGATGTATCTCACATCTTTGAAATCTGGATAGTTAGTAAGTTACAGCTACTCTACTCCTGGACCTCCAGAAATCATACACTTCCAAATTCATACCTCACTCCCGATAAAGAGATAGTCTTCATTTCCTGGTAAGCTGTAGGAGCTCATCTCTAGGTGTGTTTATGAGGGTTCCAAAGCCCACGGTCATGATGTGCACATGGAGAGAGAAGCTAGGATCCGAGCGCACAAACATTTATATTGAACCATATTTTTTCTGGTTCTATAGATGAAGGATAGAAAATAGTTCGCAAGAGCCCACAAACTTAGCAGAGGGGGAAGGATCCAGCAGTGTCAATGTAACTAGAAGTTTCTTGATCTAGATACCCTCCACCCAGTCTTCTCCAGATACAATGGAAGTTAGGAAGAAGGAGAAAAGCCCCCTACCACAGACCAGTAGAAGCACATGTGTTCTACAAGAGCCCCTCCAAGTACCAAAGTCAGAAATGGGTCCCATTTCCCATTCTCCAGAGACCTTCAGTAACTCTTTCCAGGACATAAGAAAAGAATGTATACAATCAAGAGCAGTATATGTCACATCTCTGAAAACTCAAGTTCACATGACTTGGAAGAGTGGTGGTCAAATATGCATATCCAAGTGACTTAATCCTGTGCCTGATCTACAAGCCCTCTGGTGATCAGAGACATGGAGTAAGGGTTATCATCCACAGAGAACACCTCCTCAATTACATCTACATATTTCAAGTTCTTACCTCTTTTTTATTCAAACCCAATTTTTCATTCTGTATTTTATGATACCAACATTCAGAATTTGTGTTTTCCCTACACATTACAAGCAGAAACCCTTATATTCCAGCCCACATTCTAAATCAAAACAAACAGGTATTTCACAAAATCTAAGAGGCATTTGACTTCAATGGACCATTATTCATGTAATGCCAGGAAAAAATAAGAACATAGTCAGTTAAATAATACAGTTTCAAGAAGCCATTGATTCAAAGATTTACAATGTTAAAAATGTATGTATTAAGAATGAGTATGTTTGAATAAGGCCAGAGTGTGGTCTCCGGATTAAATTGGAACAATACTTTTATGAATTATACTAATAAGAGAATTAAAATTGCTGATCAGAAACCATATGGGGTGAATTAATATACAGGGTCAAAATGGAAAATCACTTTCCTGAGAATTACACATCTTTCTTTTTGGCTCTTAAAATCTCTCAGTTCAGCAAATGTACACAGACTCCAGGAACCTTCCTTTTAGCTGAGAGTGATACAAGGTCAGGAGTGAACTGGGGGCTCTTTTCAATTCTGAACCAGAAACCACTAAACATACAATGGAGAATGATGGTTAGTCTTCATATGTAGAGAGACTCCAGGTCTATAGGTCAGAGCATCCCCTGAGCTACTGCTTCAGAAGGAGAAACTGACATCATGTGTTTTCCCAAACTCCTAGGTCACTAACTTCCTCCTTTTCTTTGGGGAACTATGAGGATGTAAATGTCATGCAGAGTCATGGGAGGTCTCACAAACACCAATATGACACCAGGGAGGTCCCTCTCATAAGAGAAACAAAGGCTTTCCTTTACATGGCCCTACATCTCTACCACCTTTTTTTCCCATGGAAAATGCCCCAACAGGATTATGAGTCTATTACATATTTCTCCAGCAAAGTCCATTTCATAGCATGATTTCAGCCCCCAGGGCAGACTGATAGACAGAGAAGGATTATGGAGATCAGAGACTGGACATGAAAAGCTGAGCTGGTAGGAGAAGGTCTCATCTTTCTGAGATCAGGTTTCCTCAGGCACAGTTGTTCTCTCCAGAAATTCTGTGCTCTCCCTCTGTCCTCTGAAGCCCTTGACACACACTTAGTAAACTTCTTTCATTTATAAAGTCATGAGTTATTCAGATATCTTCTTTAACTCTACATCTCCGAGGTATCTATAGAGTCCTATTGTAACACTGCTAAGTTACCTGTGGAGGGGTTATAGAGGGACCGAAAGGGAAACTCCTGAGAAGTCATCCTGAACTATTCTGTGTTTATTTCCACAGAAATAAGTCAAAATAAATACATTGACAAAATATGAACTCAGACAAAGGGAGGGGCAGATATGAGGAGAAATTGAAGCCTACCTTACCTGACATCTACAATCCCTTCCTACAGGAAGCAAAAGTCAGGGAGTAGGCATAAAGAAGGTGGTGTACAGAATCAAGAAGAACAATCACCATTTGGTCAGCCCCAGATCAGACAGTTGCAGGAATGTCACAGTGACAGAATTTTCATAGTCAACTGAACACCAGCCATATCCAAAGGCTTCCATTTAAAAAACAAGCCTGACTGTAACTTTGACATAAATCCTCTACAATGGGCTGATACCCACAGTATCTGGTTCACACCCTATAGTAGCATGAGCTCAAGGAAAAAGTAGCCTGGCATAAACAGTAAAGAATAAGGTTGAATGGAAAACAGCTCATATTTTGTGATTACCAGAGATCCATAACAGATACACTATCTACAAATCTTTCCAGTAACCCCCTTGCCTGCCCACCACTCTCTAACATTGCTTCTGCTAACCTCTCATTCCAATTCACATCCATAAAACTAGTGGATCTTCACAGGCACACCCAAAATAATGATTGCCAAATACATATGGACAGGGAACCAGTAATATGTACTTAGTACCCTGTACTAAATTTCTCTATAGTGATGGGGAAAAGGAATGGGCTAAGGGAGTAAATGAAGGCCAGGTAGAATCTTCTCCATGAAACTTTCTTCTGCTCACCTCAGCCCTAGAGAGTACGAACAGAAAACAGAAACAACCTAGACACCATAGTGAGATTCTGGAGCAAAGCATTGACCCGGGCAGGTGACCAGCTGTCACCTTTGCCTGTCAACTGCCTGCCACTGATTCTATTCACAGGAAATGATTCTATAGAAGGAGGGGTGTCATTTATACAAAAGGTTCAATTTCAAAGAATATAAACACTCTGAGTTCAAATCATGAATATGCTTCAGCACCCTCAACTACCTCACAGACAAAACTTCCTACAATCATAGACCCAGAAGAATAAATACCTAAAGCATGGAAACTGAGTAACAGGATTGAAAAGAGAGAAGCCAGGTGAGGTCCTATTTATTATTTTCTGTTCTTAGGAAACAGAGTGGCTGAACAGATCCTAAACTCATACTTTGTCAAACCTTTATTCTAATCCATGTCTTCAACTGTAAATCTTATGTTTTATTATTCTCTCCTGTAGAGTCCCTATTATATGTAAACTTATACATTATTAAAGGTAAGTGCATCCAATAATAGTTAATAAAGTGGTTTAAGGGTTCAGTAAGTTTGTAGATTTATATGGAGACATAATGCAGTGAGAATATATACAATGGTTGATAATCTACATTGATAGAGTGAGACTAATGGCCAGATAGGTGGAGAATGTAAATGATAAAAACAAAATCTAGCCTTTATCCATCTTCTTAAACCTCCCCACATATACTAGGAGTACAGTCACCATGAGACCAGTTGGGGGAAAGACCTACCTTTGCATTGAAAAGAGGAGAAGCCACTGCCTTCATTAAATAAGAGCAAGCCATGAGTAAGGCTTAAATCTTGAGTAAGTCTTACAGAGTTTATTTCTCATTTGATTCTTCCTCAAGTTTTAATCTACCCACAGACTATCTGAATCAATAATAATGATTCAGAACCATTGGTGAGCTTGGGTAAACATAGATTGCTGAGAGCCCCCTCCTGAGTGTATCATTCAGCAGGTCCGAAGTGGATTCAAATAAACTCTTTTAACCCCAGGTTTAGCTAATGGTCAAACCCCATTTTTGTTTTCTCATAAGTTTCTAACTTGTTCTTCAATGTCCTAACTAGGGATATCATTCATCATAAGTTTTCACAATGCCTCTCTGAAGCATAGTCATAAAAGAAGAGGCAGGAGTTCTGGGAAGCGGTGATAGGTGGTGGAGCCACATTGAGTTATGGCCAAGGAGTGACACTATGTGGAATGTCAAAGTAGCACAGGATGAGATCAGAGGGCTGTTTATGAAAGGGGGAGTTTCTCTGAACAGCTACCAATGTTTGGGCACTGGGCCACCAGCTTCCTCTGTGCATCAAACTCCCAACAGAGTGAACAGGTGCCATGAGAATTCTAGAAGAAGGTGGCACACCCATTTGCCCTGATCTTCTAAATCACTTGTTGCGAGCATAGCAACACTGGCCTGGATAACACAATGATCAGAAGACAGCCATTTCAAACATGCACACAAGCATTTAACCAACATTTGAAGTCATATATCAAGGTCACATTCCCACCCGAGGCAAGAAAAGAATCTGAAGATTAGATGACTGGAAGAAGGAATGTGACCAGGGACACAGCTCACATTTCTGCATCTGAGGTTGCAGTCCTCTCTATTAAGACTTCATGAAGTTTTCTTCCATCTTGGACAATCTCATGTGAAACTACTGGCATAAACTCACCTAATATATTAAATAGGAATCATTCAAATAATTCCAGGTTTCTTCTTTATTCAGAATTTGAGAAATAAACCCCATAAAAATCCCAGAGTTAAATGTAGCCAGAGGTGTTAAATAAAGAGCAAGAGTATGGTTCCAGTGATAAATGATGAAATGGTTATTTACAATCCATGGAATGCAGAGGAATATACTTCCAGGAAATACAGATATAACACTTAAATAGATGGAAGTCAGTGGATAAGAAATGCATCTGATAAATTCATATCATCATACTACTTACTAAGATTGAAACACGAAGAAAACAGACCACTTGTAGGCAAGGACATTGTGAATAAGTAAACAGAAACTCTAAAGGCAGAACAAGATGAATTCTCAGGTAAATTCTACCAAATGTTTAAAGAAAAGTTAATGTCAGTCCTTCTTAAACTCTTCCAAAAACCTGAAGAAGGTACACTCTTAAATTAATTTTTTGATGCCAGTATAACACTGATAGTAAAGTCAGATAAGGACAATGCAAGGAAGGAATACTACTTGTATGATGTATGAAGATGCAGAAATTATCAACAAATACTAGCAAATAAAATTAATAGCACATTAAAAGAATTAGATATCATGACCCTGGGATGCAATAAAATGTCAACATATGAAAACAGGTAAATGTGATGAACAATATTAATAAAGATAAAAATCTTTATTAAAGTAAGTATTTAATTTTATCAGTTTATCTATCGTGACCCTCACAATAGATGCACTAGAAATGTTTGACAAAATCCAGTATCTTTGCATGAAAAATAACTCAAAAACTTGGTGTGGAGTAAATATAACTCAACATAATAAAGGTCATATATGATGACAGCTCAGCTAACATAACTCTCGATGGTGAAAGACGGAAAACTTTTCCTTGGAGGTTTGTAACAAAAGTGTCCATGCTCCTCACTTCTATTCAACATAGCATTGAAAGTCTTATCTAAAGCAATTAGGTAAAATAAAGAAATAAAATGAATCCAAATCAGAAAGGAAATAAGAAATATTGTCTTTTGCAGATGACATGAACTTGTATATAGAAAATCCTAGAAACTCCACAAAACCTGTTTAGAGATAATAAACTTCAATTTAGTAAAGATTCAGGGAATAAAATGAACATACCAAAATCAAATGTGATTCTATATAGTAACAATAAACAATATCTCTGAAAATAATTCAATTTATAACAACATCAAAACAATACAAAACCAAGGCAATGAATGAACTATACATAGAAATTGATGAAGACACTGTGGAATGAAATAAAAAAGACAAATAAATGGAAAGAAATACCACGTCTCCGGATAACGAGAGTCAATATTTTTAAATAGTTTATAATACTCAAAGCCACTTAGATTTTCAATGCAATATCTCTCAAAATTCCAATGATATTTTTCGAAGAAATAGAAAATATTAAAATTCACACAAATCACAGAAGATTGTAAAAAAAAACCCAAGATCACAAAATACAGAGTCAAAATCATCACACTTCCTGATTTCAAATTATATTGCAAAGTTACAGTAATTAAAATAATATGATACTAGCATATGAAATTGTCAATAGACAATTAAAAAGATTCAAGAGTTCAGAAATAAACCTACACATATAAATTCATCTTAGATGAGGGAAGCAAGTATACACTATGGGGAAATAATAGTCTCTTAAATATATGGTGTTGACAAAACTGGATATTCAAACGCAGAATAATGAAAATGGAACCCTGTCTTCCACCACTCACAAAAGTAAACTTGACATGAATTAAATATTTAAATCTAAGATCCGAAACTCTAAAACTCATAGAAGACAACACAGAAAAAAAGCTCCTTGACACTGGTCTTGAAGAGAAAAGTTTTAGAATATGCAACTTAAAGTACAAATGACAAAAGCAAAAATCAATAAAAGTGCCTATATCACACTAAAAAAAGCTTCTGAGTAGCAGAAGTAACAAAAAAGCAAAAACATATAGAATGAAGGTGCTTGCAAAAATATTAACCCAATAAGGGGTTAATATGCAAAATATAAAAGGAATTCATGTAAGTTAACAACAAAACCCCCACAAATAATCCAATTAAAATGAATAGAGGACCCTAACAGACATGTAAGAGGCTGCAGGTATGTAAAAAGGCAGTGAACTTTAGTAATCTTCAGGGGAATTCAGATTAATGATACATTGCTTCACAATCTGTTAAAATGACTGTTATTAAAAATATAAGAGATTTCAAGTGTGGGTGAGTATTTGAAGAAAGGGAACTCTTTCAGATTGTAGTTGGGAATATAATTTGTTGCAGTTATTGTGTAAAAATCATGGAGGATGTGCCTAAAATTAAAGATACAACCATCACATGATCCAGCAATTCTGCTCTTGGATAAGTATCTGAAAGAAATGAAGTCATGTCTCAAAAATAGTGATTTATTGCAGCATTATTCACAGTAATAAAGTAATGGAAACATTCTATGTGATAATCAAGGGATGAATGAATAAAGAAGATGCAGTATATACAGTGGAATATTATTCTGCTATAAAAATAAGGAAACACTGACATTTGAAGCAATATGAATGACTCATGAGGGCATTATGTTAAGTGAAATGACTCAGAGAGATAAAAACACTTTATGGTCCCACTTAGATGTGGAGCACACACACATATATGTAAATACATATCTCTCTATCAATCATCTATCTATTAGTATGCCAGACCCAAAGAAATAGTACAACGGTCATTACCAAGAACTGCAGAATTTGGGAGACATGTAGAGATGATGGTCAAAGAATACAAATGTCCGGTTGTAAGATGAATACACTCTGAGGATGCAATTGAGGTCACGGTGATTATAGTTTATAATATCACGCTGCCTCCTTGAAATTTACTATGTAAGTCTTCCATGCTCTCAGCATACACACATCATGAGTGGCAATGGAGCTATTAACTATATTTATTGTGGTAATTATTTCACAATATATGTGTATCAAATTACACTATATACCTACATGTAGACAGTGTTATATGCCAATTATGTCTCAATAAATCTGTGGGAGAAAAAGAAGGAAAGCCATACAAGATGGAACATTGCTCATATTTCTCAGGCCTGGACAGGAGTTTCTAAGATTTAGTTTTCTCTATTTAAACCTAGAAAACCAGCACTCAATTCATTTCCACACATTAGCCATTGACTCAGTATAGTGTAGCAAGAGCATTCCGAGAACTCAAAAAACATCCTTATATCTTAGCAGGGAGATGGTGGAGGACACCAAATGGAGGACAGGAAGCATGGGGTCATTTACAGAAAGAGAAAGAATGACCAAGACACCTCTTTCTATTTTTCTCCCACACCTTCAACTCCCCAAAGTGTTCCTTGTCCTAGGAAGGGACACCGACACAGGGGAGAGTCATCGTGCTCGTCCTATGCCACAAGGTTACCAGAAACATCGCCCCAGCACTGTGAACTGCTCTTGGGATACCTAGGTAATCGTCCCCAGCACCTTCTCCAAACCCCTGGTGGATGCTTGACACTGTCCTTATTCTCAGCATTTAAAGAAGTGCCTAAGTCTCAGAGCATTTCTCTTTGGGATTTTTCTCTTGTTAAAGAAAATTGCAGGGCTCTTGGTGAATTCTCGCCTCCGCACAGTCTCCAGGTCGTTGTGACCACGATCTGTTCATTGGGACCCAACCTTCATTTACAAACTGCTAAGTGTTTCCACTTAGGGGTCCCTGTTAAGAATTTACGGCAAGTATTCTGGACAAGACTGCATCACCACACAGCATGTCCTTGGTAGCAAAACAGGTTGCTCCCAACCCCCTGCCTTGAACACATTTCCAGGGCTTAGCAGCCTGGCCTGGGTAATGAGGCTGACAGCAACTCTGGGCTCACATTTCCCCAGGGATGCTCTGCCGCCCCCACCTAGTTAATCAACGCCTTCAGCAGGCAAGGGCCCAGCAGGTATGGTACATGGGGGATGATGCATAAAGCGAGAAAGTGTATAAATCCAAGCAGAGTCACGTTTTAGCCAGTCTCTATGGCAACGGGAAGTAGAAAACAGGCAATCAGGGATAATAAGCCCATAAGCCCCGTGGGCGGGCAGGCAAACCTGTGAGAGCAAGTTAAGCCCCCATCCTTCCTTTTCTTCTTTTCCACCCCCATTATCTCTCTGAAACATAAATAAGCTATCCAGCCCCAGGAAAGAGGGCTCTTTCTGGCTCCATGACAACTTCCCTTCCTCCTGCCTTTCCTCACCACTTTTCTGCAAAACACCACCGTTTCAAGTAGTCTGGTGACAATATGGTCACTTCATATCACCCAATCTCTGTCTAGAGGGGTCTTCAAGGGTCGGCCATCTGGACAGTTATCAAGGCTGCAAAGATGCAGCTAAGGCTAAGGAAAGAACAGCACATCTCTTTCTTCAGGATATTTCCCCTTCTTTCCCCCAGATATTTTATCTGAAAAATGCTAAGCTCATGGGAAAGTTGAAAAAATACTAACATTCTGTAATATTACCACCTATATTCACCAGTGCTTAACAATTTAACACACCACTATTTTCTCCATGTATCAGTGTGTTTGTGTGGCTATCTAACTATAAAATATGACCACCTCCAAGAAAATTCAGGTAAATAATATCTAATATATTGTTTGTGTTTACATTTTCTCACTTGTCCCTGAAATGCTTTTGCAGTTTTCTTAAAACATGTGTGTGTATCCAGAATGCAAAGTCCAAGCATGGCACTCGACCAATGTCTCTTTTAATTTTTCTTCAGTTTCTCTCTTTTAACCAATCTGATGCTCTATACTCCATCAGCACACACAGAGACATGCATTTTGTATTTTTAAAATGACATGGTTTTTCAAGAGTTCAAGACATATCATATAGAATGTTCTCCATGCTGAATTTCTCTGCTTATTTTTCTCCAGGATTAGGTTGGGATTAGGTTGTGACATCAGTGATGCTGGATTTGATCACTGCCCCTTTGTGTAGGTGCTTTCCCCGCTTTGGGATGGATAAGTTATTTGCGGGGTGGTGCTTTGAAATCACACAACTATCCTGTTACCTGAAAGTTTTTCACCAGATGAGTGTAAATGACACATTATCCTACCTGAATCAGTTACTACAACGGGAATGCTAATTATTACTTTAGTCACTCCTGTTGTTACCTAGTAACAGAAAGAAGAGCTCCTCTCTAACAAAACTATCTCTTCATCCTCTATCATCTATATATCCATCCACCATCCATGAACTGTTACCTGTCTATCTTTTCTCCCACTCATCCATCTACTATCTATCATATGTCCATCTATCCATCATCCATCCATTAATCTATCATTCTCCTTCCTCCAATCTCATCATTCTCCTTCCTCCAATTTCATCAACAGACAACCAATAAGAAGCATTCTTTCATGACATATTTGTTCTCGTTTTTATTAATTCTATATAAAAATACAATATGTATTTTGTTTGGCTTCCTTATACAGGTGATGATTTTGAGATTATTCTATATGTTGTGTATCTCAGCAGGATGTTCCTTTTTATTTCTGTATGATATCCCATTGTCTCTCTTTTTATTTTAATTTGAAATGATTTTAGATTTGCAAAACCATTGCAAAGATAGTACAGAAAATTCCTGAATGCACTACCAGGCTTCCCTGACGCAAATATCTTAAATATCATTGAACATTTATCAAGACTAAACCATAAGCTTTGGGATAAAATACTAATTAGTCTCTTTTAACATCTCACAAGTTTGCATTCTAATATCATTTTATCAGTATCCTACTCCTGTATCTATGTTCCATGTAGTCACCAATTTTCCTTATATTTTACCAATTTGTGAAAATTTCCTAGTTTTAATTTGTTGGGGTGACCTTGAAATTTTTGAAGATTGCTCGTCAGATATTTTATAGAATGACCTTTGATTTGAGTCTAGCTAATATTTTATTATTATTAGACTGTGGGTATGAGTTTTGGAAAATAACAGAAGTGAAATGCCCTCATAAACCTATCAGTTAGGGTGTTGTGACCTCGGCACCCCTTTCAGGGGTTTTTGACACTCCCAGGAATGAATTCAAGAAAGTCATCCTCTGGAAGTGCATGGTGAGTTTATCGCAATAGAAGTGACAGTCCACTTTCCAGTCTTAAGATAGGGTAGGTCATACAGGAGCCTCATCATGGTGTCCCAAGAAGGGCAAGTTCTTCTGGGTTAGGTGAGATAAGGAGGAGGCATATTCATGAGAGGGATAGGGATCTTCCAAGAACTGGGTGACTAGTTCTCAGAATTAGGGTTCTACCCTCCTCTATCTTTATATGGGAGTTTCAAGTGCAAATGGAATCAGCTGCATGATGGGTAAAGGCAGGGAGGTGGTATGCTAATGTACTATAACTATATTATAATTAGTCAAACTTTGCTCAAGGGAAGATAAGCTAACCCATAATTGGCTGAATCTACATGACAGCCAGGTACCTGGAAAGAGAAGTGTCAAACCCACCTAGTAAGTGGTGAAACTCACCAAAGCCCTTTGCCTCTGGGCAGCCTGTCATATTGGGGCTTTCTGTCCCTAACATATTAGGGGGTCTAAGATCTCAGATTGACCTATAATTGGTACTGTTAACCTTTACAACTTAGTTAAGATGGTGTCTATTTTCTGCTCTGTGGGAATTACTATTTTTCACTTCCCATACTTGTTAGAAGCAAATTACTAAGGCCACACTCAAGGGAGAAGACTTAAGTTCCATTTTCTGGAAGATGGAATATCTACATTTATATTTTGGAATTATTCTATAAATAAGAAGTTTCTTCTTCTCTACTACTTATTTCTCAATCCATTTTAACAACAGCAGTATGGATGCAAGGGTACTAATCTCCCCTAATTGGTGTGGGATAGTTTCCAAGACCCCCAATGAATACTTGAAATTCAGATAATGCCAACCCTAGAAATACTATGTATTTTCCTACATTTACATGATGATGATAATGTTTCATTTAGGAATTGGACGCAGCAATAGATGAACAACAATTAATAATAACACAGAATAATTAATGCAATATATTATAATAAAAGTTAGGTGGTTGTGGTTGCTCTCTGTCAGAATATTATTATTATATGTAATGTTTTCAGACTGTGGTAGTGGTCCACTAGCTGAAACTGAAAAATAGCAGATAAGGGGGAACTACTACATTCATTTTATTTTGGGGGTTATAATCCAAAATCCTTATAATCTGATACTCTATAATCCTTAATTATTTTGTTGCTCAAAGTGTTCTAGCTTCGTTTGACCACTGGGGGCTGTTTTCAGCCTATGTCTGTGTCCCTGACATGTTTTGTCCTTGTTTTTTTTTTTTTTTTCATTCCCTCACTTTCTGGTACTAAAATGTGCTTCAGATTCACCCTGTATTTTTCTTGCTCCAGCCCTAGAATCAGCTGAAGCTTTGATTCCGTTATGGGAGAATAATATCTCAGCATGTTATGAGTTCGTTGTTCATTTTTGCTGCCTGGAAGCTTTTGTAGCGGACAGAATCAGAAACTACAATTTGTGTCTCTTCACAGTTTCATGAAGGTGCTAGCCCATACAGCTCTTTGAACTCATGAAACTCCATTCACTTGGTTATTTCTTATTTTGAAGTCATGACTAATGGAGCTTAATTTCCCCTGAGCAGAGATAGTACTAATCTAACTCAAAACTAAATCCTTATAGCAATATACTGATAGGCTAAGAAGGAAATTGGTTTGGACAATTTAGGCAGAGCCAAATGAAAGAGTTTGTGTTGTGAAAAGAATACCAGATAGTTGACCAAAGAGGAATCAGTGGTCAGGCAGGACCCCAGCTTCTCAAGCTATCCCACCCATCCAAACTCCTCAAATATGTTGCCAGTTATGAATACTGCCTGCTACAATGAAGACCCATGACTGAGTTCATGAAGTGTGGTATGGAGGCTCCAGGAAATTACCTCAGCTTTTCATTTTGCTCTCATAACCTCAGGGATGATCCCTGATTATATCCCTTTTACTCAGGAAAAAAATTGGGAATGCAGATCTCTAATGCATACAGACAGAAAACATCTGGAACTTTCCACATTCACATCACACAGTGTGTCCTCGCCACTTCACAACTGTTTTCTAGTTCTCAAGGTCTATGAGAAATAAAATTCAAAAGGAAGGAAGGAAGTCCACTTTCTGGGATTTATTACTCTTTTCTTCACTCAATTGCCTTGGTAAGCCAAATCTAAGACCTTCGGAATACATCTCTGAAATTGCAGTTTTCTATTCATTCCAGAACTTACATCCTGGACTACTAGGGAGGTGTTATACTTCCGTACATCCTGGATATGCAGCCTCCCAGCCTACTACTTAGATCCATATGTCTCTAGAAAAACATTTGAGGAGTGCAAAGCAGAGTTACGCATAGCTGTGTCAACTTCAATAAGCACATGCAGAATAGAAAAATGCCTGCCAAACAAGGAGCTTTGGGTGTCCATGGCAGTCAGGGCCAATTGAGGTAGAGTAGAAAAGAGAGAGACAAGCTACTCTTCCACACCCGTATTGTGATCTGTGAGACAGTCCCTTCAAGACAGAAGCTGGAGGGACAGAAAAGATCTACCAACAGCAGGTTCTCTCATCCTTGAAGAATCCATCCCACTCCCTAAGCAGGTGCCCTCACCTGGTTGGATTTTCCCACCTCTGTTCCTGGAATGGCCCACCATGCCTATATTTTCATGGGACACATGTCCCCAGACACAGTCCCCAATTGTTGCTGGCACCCATCAACATCAGGCAGCACAGTCTCTCCTCCCTTCAGCCTCAGACACCTATTGGTGTCTGAGACTCGGGTGAGGAGAACAGCTGTCAGGACACAGCTCATGTTTCTGAGGTCAACAAGGGCACTCCTTAGGTGCTGCTGTTCAGGCCATTTGGCCAACAGGAACCTCCATGGCTTTCTGAGTTCTTACCTCACCCCTGGTCAATTTTCACAGGATTTTCCATTCCTTGTCTTAAATAGATCATGGACAGCTGCTCTCGTCATTTCATTCTCCATGTTGCTTAGCCCCTTGCCAAGCCTCATTCTCATCATTACTTTTGACATGAGAAACTGAAGAACATGGTGAGTAGGGACAGAGTCAGCTTCACAACCAAATGGGTTCAAACCCTGATTCTGCCTCTTATTATCTGTGAGACTCCATGTAAATCATTTAACCTCTCTGTACTGTAGAGTGGGAAAATAATTCTGCTACTGATGTCGTAGGTTCTAATAATGTTTAAGTGAATTGATTTGACAAGATCGTGAGAACTATACTGTGCACCTCAGAACTACTGTGGAATTGTCAGCACCTACTAAAAGCTGTCATCAGTCACTGTCCTCTGCTAATTCCCAGTGCTGCCCAGGTAATGGACAGGTAGGATGTCTAAAACTGCAGGTCCATATTCAGGCCCAATAGACTCTCATTACAAAATGCCAAAGACCAGAAGAGACTATGCAAAAGGGATGGAAAGCTTCCCCAGAGGTTGCAGATATAAGAGCAAAGACATATTTTGAAGATCTAACCTTGTCTTTAAGATTTCAAACATAATCAAGTGAAACTGCAGCATCTTACATCCAAGACAAAGTCATGAATTCTTAGGACATGGCTAATCATTTATTCTCTCCATAACCCCAAAGCAGCTCCAAATACTAGCTCTCAAGAACACATTCAGTCAGAAGGAAGAGGTGGAGGTAGGCTGAAGAGATGAAGATAAAGGTTTTTGAGAAGGAAGTTGGTAAGGAATACCTTTAGGCCCCTTTTCATGGTTCCATAGCACCTTTGTCTCTGAAACTCCCTCATGGTAATGGGTAGAATGAGGTCTTGCAGATAGTCAGGAATGCTGCACCTACCCATGCTGTCTGTCTCCACGGGACCCCTCTGGTCACAGAGCATCACTTGCTATCTTCCTCCTTCTCCAAACCCTGCACTGTTACTTGTGCTAGGCTCACTCTTTGTCTTCAACAAGCAAACTAGCAAACAAACCAAGCAAAATGAGCAAAAATTGAAGTACATTTTCAACCACATTTCCCATATTGAAATGTTAGATTTTTACCCTCCTTTTTTTTTCAAAAATATGACCTTTTGCCTCATTAAATGTCAAAAATATTCACTTTTAAAGGAAAAAAACTTAATACATCAGTTGTCTTGTATTTATGATTGTTTTGGCTGCAGCTGAACAGAGGTGTGGCAGAATCATAAGGTTTCTCAATTCTGTTCCATGGCAGTAGAAAATATAAACTTAGCCAGCTGCAGTAGGATAAATAAAAAGATGATCTCCACATGTTATGATAATCCAAAGACAAGTTAAGGATTTAAAAACTAAATTGTGTGTTCCATTTGTGTCCTAAATATTTCATTTGTTTATTCTTCACTCACTTTCCTCGCATTTGATTTTGAAAACCAAAAAAGTTGAAAAAAGTGTACCCCACCTAGGTTCTACAATGAAATTTTATTATGTGTCTTATCAAATATTGATCCATATATCATCCATTATTATATTCAATTCATCATTTATTTGATACATTTCAAAGTAAACTGCAGATGTATCACCTCTATACATAGCAGTACTCAGATGGTTCTGTTTTCTAAGAAAAAATATAAATATAGTGAGATGCATAAAACTTAAGTGATGAATGCTAATGGACTGTGTAGTCATCGACTCAAAAACCTATCAAAATATAAAAATAGACAAATCATGCAGAAAGTCATATCATGTTCTTCCCCAGTCAGTCCACAACAACCACTGGCCTGGTTATGCCTATTCTTGAAAACCACATCTGTGTAATTAAATTATTGGCACTATTTGTTAGATTACTACTCATCAGCATGATACTTTTGAATTTTCCCCACGTTGTTGCATATATCAATAGTTCATTCTTTTTGTCACTAAGTACTATTCCATTGCACGTCAAAGTTTGTGAACCTTGCCTGTTTACAGGTGTTTAATAATGTGAATAAGAAGCATGAATGAAAATGAACCTCATCTGCAGATTCAGAGACCCAAACTCAGAAAAAGGATTCAGGTGTCACTCTTAATTCTTCATTCTGACATGTCATTAGTGATTCGGACAACTTAGATAGTAAGAAAATCCTGTGTAATTTGAACAGTATAATGAAACTCTCTTATACACAGAAATGAAGTCTTAACTTCCCTTTCAGATTTTGATCCTGATAATAAAAGTAGTGATGCCTTCAAAGAAATTAAGCATATGTCACATGTCCTGTTTAAGCAGTCTTTGTTGACTGCAAAGTCATTAATTCTCTTGTCTTTTTGTGGAGAGGTCTTTGTGCTTTATCATTCACATTTAGATGTGGAATCTTTCGATAATTGATCATATTCTATGGTTAAGCTAGGGAACAAGATGTATGTATTTTTCCATATAGATCTAAGAATATTTTTGTTAAGATTTATTTTCCCACTGATTTATGGTATAATTGTGTCATAACTCATATATTCATAACTATCTATGTGTGAAAGTACATCTGTATTCTCTGTTTTGCTCCACTGATTGAGTCATCTTGTACCAGTACTGCATTTCATATATTGTTTATATATTAAGGCTTAAAATCTAAGTGTCAGCCCTCCAATTCTGTGTTTTTTTCAAATTGCATTGACTCTTCTTTTTTCTTTATATTCTCCATACACTTTAGAATCAATTTGTCTGATACTGAAAAAGATATTAGAAATTTTATTAGGCTTCCACTGAATGGGTAAACTAAGAATGCTACAGACATGATTTATCCGATCCATGACCATAGTATAATCTTCCATTATTTACATTCAGTGCTTATAAAAGTAATATTTGATGTTTTTTATGAGTTATTGCTCATTTTGTAAGAATTAATTCTAGGCATTGATTTATTGATATCATAGTCTTACAAAGTTGTGTACAATTACCCATCTATACTTAACCACAAATTTTGTCGTTTCTTTTGCCTTGTGTATCTTCCCTTATTTACAGTGTTACTATTAGGGATAACATGGTCTGAAATTCTTTAGATTTATCTTTTAAGACAAGCAGATTGGAAAAATTTATCTGAAAACATATATTTAAATTTTATGTTAAAGGATTTTTTCCACTGAATTTAGAATTCTAGGTCAGAAGTTACTTTCTCTTACTTCAGAGAAAACATTCCATTGTTTTCTGGCTTCAATTACATCTATTTATAAAACTGTCTTTATTGTTCCTTTAAACAAAACATATCTGCTTTTCTCTGGCTTCTTTCAAGATTTTCCTCATCAAATGAGTAGTCATTATTTGTAATATGTGTGTCATAGGTGTGGTTTTCTTTATGTTTACTCTGCTTGATTTTAAGTGGACTTCTTTAATCTCTTAATAACATTCTCAACAGTTTTGTAAAAGTTTTAGACATTTATTCAAATATTGCTTTGATTCCCCATTTCTCTCATTTACTCTGTAGAGTCTAAAACTAAATGTTAGATATTTTCACTGTGCTTCAGATGTTTCAAATGCAAATAAGGCAATAATTTATTCTTTGTAATTATTTTCAAATATTTGACACTGGTCTATTTTCTATTTCTTATTCAATCACTCCCATTGTTATATCATATATACATATATATATATGAAGTTCCTAATTTTAGCTTTCATATCTTTGATCTCTATAAATTTAAGCTTTTATGCATTTTCACTTTTGAAATTTTTAACTTCTGCTACATTTTCTCTATTTAATAAGTATATTGATCAAAATTAGAATCGAGACTATCAACTTCATAAAAAATTGAATGTCATTTTAGGAGTCAATTATTTCAAAATTCTAAACACAAAATACATATAAATAATAGTTGAGATATTTGTATGGAAAATGGCATAGGCTCCTTTCTCATGGATATGTGTATACACAAACACATATGCATTTATACATATATGTAAAAAGCTCTTTCTACATACATATATGCAGTGTTAAAATATATTGGGGACAGATATGTTTAAGGAATAGACTGTAGCATAGCAGTGAATACTGAGAGCAATATGCTTATGTAATTTTTTAGTGTTCAGAAAAATCATAAAGGGTATCTTAATGGGTTAACTCAAGTTCATCGTGTCTCTAAACTGACAGGTCGAAATAGCTTTATGAGACAAGACCTCAGGCTAACACCTTCTGACAATTTCACCTGCCTTTCTGGAGAAGTAAAACTGGTTGTGTCAGAAAGAATGTCTCCATTGTGAACAGATAGCTGTGTAAACTCCAGAGACACAGACTCCCTTTCCTCTTACCCATGTGTGCCCACCCACATGTCTGCTTCCAAACTTTGTTCTCATTCACCAAATATGAACAAACAGACCTGAGCATTACTTTTCACAAAAGAACCAGCTTAAAAAGAGAAACACTCTGGCCTCAGTTTTACATGTTTTGGCTTGTAAAAGTGTGAATCACATAACAGGGCCTCAGCAGCGGCCTCACTTATCCTGAAGCCAGAAAATGCTTCTAGGAACAAGCATATGGGATGAGGAGAGAGACTTATAGGGCACAGCTTATACTGTGAGGTCCATGGTCTCCATGAAGTGTAGTCCTTTTGTTCATGAGAATTTTCTAATGCCTTCTTATTTTTTCTACTATTATCTTATTCCTTATAAAATTCTGTATTTCATGAGTTACTATAAATCACTGATTATCAGATTATTTTTGTGCACACGATAAGCACCTCCATCAAGAATTAACTTAATCTGTTCCAAAGCCTGGTGACAATAGTGCATGTCGACAGGGAAACAGGTGTCAACAGCGAGGAAATGTTGAGCCGTATTTTGCTCTATCTCCATAGCAACAGGATAGAAAAAGGTCTATTAAGATACATTGGTTCCAGCAAGGAGTGAAAAGCTATAAGATGCTCCTTCCTTTTTTCCATTTATCCCCAGCCTCCCTTCTCTTTTACTCTAGAAAAGACAAATGGGGAACACGGGTACAAAGAAACCTATTTACTGCACAATATATCATGCAATGCTATCTCAAGATAGGCAATTTCTTCTTTCCCTCTTTAATATGGCAGTAGATTATATTATCAGTGCCATTATTGAATATAAGTTCTTTTTATCAAAATATTATTGCCCCATTCAATGCCTAAGCATGTGACTTGCTTTTGGCAAAGGGATATGAATAGATACTATGAACACCATACCCAAGCCTAAGCCTAAGGGTCATCACATGCTTCTGTGATTACTTTTATTACTCCTGTCACAGAATGGCATGCCCTTCAACCTGGAACCTAGAATAAAGAACACATGTGGAGAACTCCGCTTGAATCCCTCATACCTATAGTCACTATTTATGTGAACAAGAATATAAACTAGTTATAATTATGGATAGTTGAGATTTTGAGGTCATCTCTTACCATGATAATAATGTAGTGAAAACTAATGGATAAAGAAATTGGCACTAGTTGTGAGGTATCACCAGAACATAAAAATAAAAATAATCACATTGGATCCAATAGGTAACTACAGAGCTATTAGTGTTGCCTATAAAATGAAGTGACTCATCCATGTTTTTATTGATAAAACATTTGCTATGACTGTGTGATAATTTGGAATAAGTTTGTAGATTTAGGCAAAGTGACTGGGAACATGAAGGTAACTATCATGTCTTATTTGTTAGTGGTTACTCGAGAAAAGGTGTTATAAGAAAAAATAATTTTAGAAAATATTTTGGGGATTTGATAGTAAAACTGAAAAATGGAATTATTTGTCCTCTCAAAAAAAGTAAAGGTGAAATTGAGAAATAAGTTTCAAAACTCTTACAGCAAAGATGAATCAGTCAACTGACTTCATACACTCTAAGTGATTGAAGAGACATTCAGTCAATAATTTGGGTTATATGAAATGTCTAAAGGGAGAAAAAAGACTAACGATGTGACTCTGTGACTCTTTCAGGAGCCTGATCACTTCAAGTTATATTACTTTATTTCAGATTATTTTTAGTTCAGTTTTATTGAGAAATAAGTAACATAAAAAGGAGTACATTGTGATAATTTGATTTACATACAGTCAGGTATTTATTAATGACATTTTGTCAAAGATGGTTGTTTCAATAGGCGATACCACGGGGCCTCTTTGTGTAGTAGGCTATGCTATCTAGGTTTGCGTGATTTACTCTATGATGTTTGAACAATGACAAAATTGCCGAATGATGCATTTCTCATACTTTATCCCTTTTGCTAAGTGATGAATGAATGTATATTGTGAAATGACTACCATAATAAATTCAACTAACACACATTTTGTATAGGTATGATGAAAAATAAAAAATTAGAAGAAAAACATCTTTGTGATGAGAACTCATAGAATTTACTCTCTTAATAACTTTCTTATATATCAAATAGCTATGTTAGGTATAGTCAATGTGTATATTGCAGCATTAGTACTTATTTTATAACTTTTAATCACCTTCTTTTATCACTCTCCCTAACATTCTGTCTATGGTAACAAAAAGTCTTATTTTTTCCTATGAGATTTATAATTTTGTCTTGCTATTTCACATTTCACATATAAAGAGAGAGAATACATTATTTGTCTATCTGTCTTACTAGTTTCACTTATAATGCTGCCTTTAAAGTCCATGCATGGTGTTGCAATTAGTAGAAGTTCCTCCTCTTTTCATGATCAACTAATATTCCATATATATGTATACATACACATATACATATAAGTATACAATATAACATATGGGTTGGAGATGTGTTTTTGAGTTCATGTGTTTGTTTCTTTTGGTTATAATCTCAAAAGATAAATTATTGGATCATACAGTAATTTAATTATTTGAGGATCCTTCCTACTGCCTTCCATAGAAACTCTATTATCAATTTACAATCTCACAAATAATGCACAAGGTATCTCTTTCTCCACATCCTCATCAGCATGTTATCTCTTCTTTTAAGTGATGACCATTATAACAGGTGTGAGGTAATAT
This sequence comes from Solenodon paradoxus, assembly GCA_004363575.1. Taxonomy (NCBI): domain Eukaryota; kingdom Metazoa; phylum Chordata; class Mammalia; order Eulipotyphla; family Solenodontidae; genus Solenodon; species Solenodon paradoxus. The sequence goes on from RJWH01001324.1 coordinate 342,726, forward strand.
TACCTCAAATAATTTTAAGCTACGTATACTTGTGGAAAGAACTGTGGTATGACAACTGTCACACTGGAATTAGTCAGAATAAAGTCTAACTATGGTGTACTTTGTAAATTCTATGATTTGTTTGTTTTATCTACAAACTACTCCAGCAAAAGTACTCTTGAGGAAAAATGAACAAAAAAAGTGTCACACTACCTAACTTAAAACTACACTAAAAAGCAGTAGTAATCAAATCATCATGCTATTGAAGGTACCATCAGGCATACATATTAATGAAATAGAACTGAGATTCCAGAAATAAAGTCACACATATATGGACAACTAATTTACAACAAAGGATCTAAGAGCATACAATAGAGCAAAAACAGTCTCTCCAGTAAGCGGTATGGAAAACCGGACAGACACATACAATAGGATGAAACTAGACCACTCTGTAACACCATACACAAAAGTTAATTCAAAATTGATGAAATGCTTCAATGTAAGATGTGAAACTGCAAAATTCATAGAAGAAAACAGGTTATACCCTCCTGGACACTGTCTTTGGTAACAATGGAAATAAAGGCTAAATAAACCAATGGACTATATCAAACTAAATAGCTTATGAACAGTGAAAGAAAATACCATAAATATAAAAGGACATCCTACTGAATAGGAAAATACACATACACATACATCCAACAAGGGCTAGTATCCAAAATGTATACAGAATTCATAAAACACAACAACAGAAAAATGATCTAATTTAAAAACAAGCAGAAGATCTGTCTTCTAAAGAAGACAAACATGTGACCAAGAGGCACATGAAACACTTTTCCACATCTGTTGTTATTAGGGGAATGCATATCAAAGCAACAATGACATATAATCTCACACCTGTGAGAATGACTATTTTCCAAAAGACTGGAAACGACAAGTGTGGACAAGGATGTGGAGAAAAGGGAATTCTTACACACTGTTGGTGGGAGTGTAAATCGGTGCAACCATTATGCAAAGCAGTATGGAGATTCTTCAAAAACTTGAAAATGGAAATTCTGCATGATCCCCTTATCCCACTTCTGGGTATTTACCTGAAAAACACAAAAACAGGAATTCAAAGCAATATGTGCCCCCTATTATTACAGCATTATTTCGAATGATCAAGAGCTGGAAGCAACTGAGTGTCCATCAACAGATGGGTGTATACATACATACAGTGGAATATCATTCAGCTATTAAAAAGACGAAATTCTGCCATTGGAATCAACATGGATGGATCCAGAAGGAATTATGCTTAGTGCTATAGTGTGGTTAGTTACAAAGAGAAAGACAAACCCTGAATGATCTCACTCACATGTAGTCTATAGAGAAACCACAAAAAGACATGAACCAAATCAAACAAGAATAGACTTTTAGTCTATAGAATCAAATTCATGATTACTAGAGAGAAGAAGGAGGTAAATCAGGGAAAAGGGGTCAACTGTATGGTGAAGAACAGAATTGGACTGTTGGTGGTGACCTTAATGTATTATATACAGATTTTTATTTACAATGAAGCACACTTTAAACTTATTTAGTGCTATGCAAGATTCATTCAATAAAGTTAAAAAAGCAAGCTTTGTTTTGAGACATTTGTATTGTTAAAGAGCCACCAGCTTATATTAAAACAGCTTGTGGCTGTTTAAGATTTTAAAAGATCTTTGAGCTCCCAATATTCTGTTGGGATATTCTTTAATAGCCAAGGAAGGTGATGGAGAATTACAGATCTCTCAGAAGACATAATTAAGAATCACAGGGAGAGGACAGTAGTCACTATGGGAGACTGGTTACATATGGTAGACACATTCGTAGGTGTCTATTTTAAGTATGAGAAAAACAAGGATTTCTCTTTTGGAGAACAGACTTGCATACATTCCAAACCCTGTGCTAGACACTGCCCTTGGACAATTCTTTCACTTCACTGGGGATGCAGCACTCTGTACTGGACCACTACTACCTCCAAAGTCCAGGTCCTGCCTGACTCCAACAGATGCCCACCTATCCTTTCAACATCTGCCTTGTGCTCCTCTAAGCTTCATGAAGATTCATGGCTCACCACAGACAGGACTAGCTGTATGTATCGAGGTGGGTATTTGAGGAGACATTTGAGGTCTGTATCTACAGTGATAGCTTATCAGGAGCAAAGACCATGTCACCTCTGTGCCAAGAGCCATCATTTTCCTGCTCCTTCAACCCTACCCTTCACACCCTCCTCTGATCCTCTATGTAGAATTAAGTGGAGGATACGATGTCAAGAAAGCCCTCCAGTACATGAAGAAACATCAAATTTTGGAAAAACATCTCCCCATTCAGGGCTCCCCTCATCTTGAAAAAAGTGCAACATTTGGGTACATATTCAGTGAGCTCATAAACCATGTTATTAACTCATATCCTGAGTGTCATGAGCATTCAGAAGGTCTCACAGAGAACTGTAATAAGAAACTGCGCTGATATTGAACAGAGCTTAGATTTCTGACTTCAGTTTCCTCACTGTTTTTCCTCTTCATTTGATTTCCTTCCTCATGTCAACAGAACTTAAAGTCTCATTTATTAAATTGCAATCACTGCGCACTCATTTTAAACAAGATAATAAAAAACAGGAATTAAAATGTTAACTTTATCCCCAAATGAGAGCCCCCCACAGTTCATATGAAATGATATTCTCTCATAATCACATATTTTTCTGGCAGGAGAGGGCTGCTTAGGAGACATCATATTTATTATCATTTCTTTGGTGACACCTCAAACAGGTGGTATTAACACCTACTAGCTCCAAGAGTGAAAGGGTGGGTAAGAACTGGCAAACAAGACTGTTCCCACTACTCTCAGCTACTTCACAGGAGATGGAGGAATAGAGGACTCTGCAGCGAAGGTAGAGGACAGCCATCCACCAAGACTCCTAAAGACTCCAGAACCTTCCTCCAACTGAGTAATATGTAGGATGTTTTGTTTTGATTTCACAGAGATGGATTTGAAATTCTGGAAGCCCAGTTTCAAAATACTCCCACCCTCCCTCCCTCCCTTTCTTCCCAGGCTGGCAGGTAAACAGGGACAGAAGGTAGAAACATTAATTTAATTTGGCTGTTCATTCTGGTTGTTCCCCCAGGTCCCAGGTTGAAAACCCAGATTTTTGGGATGTCTGTGGACTGTTCCAGTCAGAGGCTGGAGACTTAACTTCTAAGCTACCAATATAGACCTACTTATCTATTTATAAAGTCAGAAGTCTATATGATACACAGTGAATCCACAAATCAAATATATAGCTTAATAAGTCTTTACCTCCATCCACACCCAATCGGCCACCTACACTAAGACAAAAGGTCCTGTATGGCTCCTCTCTGTCCAGCAAGTCGCCTTTTGGTGCTAATCATTATTTTGAGTTCTATCACCAAAGGTTCATTTTGAATATTTTTCAGGTTCTCATGATCAGAATCTTATACAATGTGGCAATTTTCATTCAACATTATGCTCATGAGACTAATCCACGTTATTACACGTATCTATAATTTCATTTATATACTTTATGGCTTTGTAGTATCCCATGCTATGACTGTGCCAGGAGTCATTGTCACATTGTACTGCTGATGGAAAGAAGGATTGTTTCTAATACTTGGCTATAAATGTAAATATATGTGAAGTTGCTATTAGCATGTATGTAAATATATCTAAGTGTTTATATCACTTTTTATTTCCACTAGCAGTATATGAGAGTTTAATTTCCTCAATAATTGGTATTGTCAGTCCTTTTAATTTTAGTTATTTAACTGGACATACATTGATATCTCTTTATTTTAATGTACATTTCCCTAATGACTAAGAATATAAAATACTTTTTCGTATGTGTGTTGACCATTTCAATACCATCTTTTTGATCAAGTCTTCTGCATATTTTAAATGTGGTTTTCTGATTTTCTTACTGAATTCATGATGTTTATTAGTAGGTTCTAACAGTAAGTCTTTTGGGTAGAGACAGTTCTTAATTTTAATAATGTCTTTTAGAAATGAATTGCGACCTCAAAATATTGTTTCATGAGACTTCCCCAACTCAGCATCATACAATGAATTCCCAGTCTTTCATATTAGGTCTCTAACTCACTTTCAATTACATTTTGTATGTAGTGTGAATGGCAAGTAGAAATGGTTTTTTCATGCCTGCTATGGGGAGATGTATATTGAAAGATTTTAATACTTAATTTATGCTCAGTTAACGAAGTTTCTTGCAATTAGAGGGAGAAAGAGATTTAAAGTAAATCTAAATCTTTCCCTCCAGATATTCCACCAGACTTCCAAATGAAAATCTCAGACAGACCCACATGCAACCTTATCAGGGGAAGAGGAATTCAACTCTTGTGAAACATGCCTGGAGCCTACTCCACAGAGTCTCTGCTCTCTATGGGAAGGGTTTCACCTGAATACAATTCTGGCACCTTATCCCTGTGATGGGAAGGAAATCATTCTCTTCTCTAGCTCCCTTCAGCCTTTCTGTTCTCATCTAAGGGGGACAAACATTGTGAATTTAGAATTCAAGGAAACAGATTCAGAATGCTGTAACTTGCAAAGTGTGTAGGATTCAAGCCAGAGGGCAGAGGGGAGGTTAACAACTAGGAGAAGGAAATAAGCACAGTGTGAGAGTCACAGCCCAGAGACATAAGCAAACTGAAAGTCCAGTATTGACTCAGAAGATTATAAACATCTCCCTCCTCTTCCAGACCTCTGGTTACCCCAAGGTAGCCCCAGGATAATGACACAGATTATAACGGAAACAGCTGCAAGCTGCAAACTCATTCTAAGTGGGAAGACAGAGGGAATTCCTAAAGCTAAAAGTGGAGGCAAAACAAGTTCACGGAGGAAATTTGAAGACTCTGGTACCTACGGGTACACAAACATTAAACGACACACAATTCCCGTCCAAATTAACATAAATGTTCACATAAATTCAGTTTCTTCCATTGCTCTTAGTTGTTATTATATATGTAGTTTTCAATAGAAGCAATGACAAGTGAAAACTAAGGAAAAATACAAATTCCACAGATACTTCAATCATCAGACCCAGGCTCTGACATGACATTGATGTTGAAATTATCAAACTAGGAATTTTAAATAGCTATGATTAATACAGTAAGTATGCTAATGGAAGAAAGTAGATGGCATACAAAAGATGGAAAATGTAAACAGAGATTTAAAAACTGGAATACATGAATCAAAATAAAAGGATAGAAATATTTCAATATAAATATACAACAATCTATTCTGGAATACCAAAAGAATAAGAAAGAAAGAGTGGAGAAGAAAACATTTTGAGGTAAAAAAAAATCTTACATTAAAAGAACACAGATAAGACCTACTGGGGAGAACATGAAAAGAAATCATTAGTGACTTTATAGACATGAAAACAATAAGACATTCTGTGAAGCATTCTATGCCTGCAAATTTGGTAAAATCGATGAGTGGATAAATTGTCTGAAAGACACAAATACCAAGGCTGAGTTAATGAGAAATAAAGAACTTGATCAGCCCTATATCTGTTAGAGAAAATGAGTTAGTATTTTACAACTTTCAATAAAAGGAAAAAGTCAGGTGCAGATGGTTTTATGGTGAATTCTAACATTTAATGAAGAAATAGTACCAAATTTTAAACAATATTTGCCCCTGAATCATAGTTTTTTTCATAGTCAAAAGTTAACTTGGCATTTAAAAAGAATACTATGTACACTAGCAACAAAAATGAAGTATACAGATAAAGTTTGTACAGGATTTTTATGCATAAAACTACAAAACAGTGATGTAAGATCTAACTAAAGTATTCAGTATTGCTGGAATGACAGTTCCTCCCAATTTAACCTATAGATTCAATGGAGTCTCAATCAAAATCTAAAGAAAACTACTTAAAGATACCAACCCACTGATTATACAGTACTGAGGAAAACACAAAGGATGTAGACTAGCCAACATAATAATACCAAAGAACAAAACTGGGGGACACATATGATCCCATTAGAAATTAATGTATAGCTACAGTAATCAACACAGATCAGTGTTGGTGAAGAAACTACACAGATGAATGGAACGGAAGAGAGTTCAGAAAGAGACCCACACAAATACAGTCAATGGGTTTTTGATGAAGGCACAAAGGCAATTTAGTGGACAAAGGATGGTTTTCAACAGATGGTCCTGGAACAATTGGACATTCATATGCTAAGAGATGAACACAGACACAAACTCTACAACTTACACAAATATTAACTTGAAATAAATCACACCATCATTGCCAGGAATTTAGATGTTTGCATGCATGAAGCCCAGGGCAATTTTTAGAACCATGAAACTATTCTCTATGATACTGGAATGATAGCTGTATGACACCTTGCTTTCATCAAAGCCCAGAGAACTGTGCCTCACAACCTTCCCAATACTCCACATTTAGTCAAAAGCAGTAAGTGCAGGGCAGAACCTGTCCTCACCATCATGGGTTTATTTTTACCTGGGGAAGATTACTTCCATATGCCCACACTCTCTACACTTATCCCTTCCATTATGTTGTCACTGCCTTTATCTCCCAAGTGGAAACCTGCACAGATTCTCCTTAAAGAGACCCAATAGAAGCCTCCCTCTGTAGGCGCTCAGGTCCCCATTCCTGTCCCCAGGTTGATGGAGCTACCGGGAATCTAGGGGTTAACTGAGGAGGGGGGTCTCTACAGGAAGCAGCGCTCAAATTTCTCCTCATCCTCTCAAGCCTTAAATGACATCTTGTGAAATATCAGTCGTTCTTTTATTCCATATCATAAACTACAGATGATCAGGTTATTTTAAACTTGTTTGACGTCTTAAGTTTGACGTAACTCAATTAACTCACAGCCCATTCCCAACCTCAGCCCACCGGTTACGTGGATGAAACACCCAAGCAAGACAGAAGCACTTCTGCCGAAGTGTTTACATAGGCAGTAATAAGCGAGAAATGGTTTATTAATAATCATAGTGCCACTAAGAGGGAGGGAGGAGCCGATGCGCGAGGACGGGGATAAAGACAGACACACAGCCTCCACCATTCTGCACAGACACCCCCCATCCTAGCTCAGCAGCAGCAGCAGCGCAGGAGCAGAAAAGACCCTGCAATGCAGGGAGAGGAGTGGGCAGGCTCCCAGAAGACCCCTCCCAGCAGGAGAGACTCAGCCCCCCTCCCTTCCCCCTCGGCTGCCGGTTCATCAAGAGCTTAGTTCTCAGAAACACAGCCTTTTGCTGATGGGCCAGCTTTAACTCAATAGTTTCCATTTCAGACAACTCTACTACACTGAAGAAGAGAGCCAATGTTTAACAAAAATGGTCACTTCCAGCACTAATCACCTTTGTCATCAAAAAGAACATAAAAGAACATTCTGCACAGATATGACACTGGGCTGACCCAAAGTACACCTACTGTGGTCTCTTCTTGGATCATCATGTAGAATTACCTTTGACACCTGTACCAGCTCTGACCTAGGCATGCTTCTGGGAATTAGAGAGGTAAAGTGCGGGAAAGGTTTTCACTGCACACAATTTGCATTTCTGATATTAGTGGCTAAAGCTATGGAGTTTTTTATTTCTTTTCTTTTTCTTTATTTCATTTTATTTTGGGTTGTTCTTGATGTCACCCTTGGTTCTATGAAGTTCTTAACTCACCTCTTGTCGAATTCCATCTGCCTTTTAATTCCACATCTTAAACCATAGATGATCAGGACTTCTCCATTCATCCACACCTGAACAGAAGAACCCCAGTATTCCATCCCAGATGTCCACACCCACAGCTGCATTTGGATGGGGAACAGATGGGCATAAAGGCAATTTATTTGGAGCCACTAAAGGCTGTCTTCACAGAAATAGAATAGAAAATGGCTGATGAGCGGCTGTCGTCCAAAGGAAGAATGACGGGTTACAAGGGTAAAGAGTATTAGCCCTCTGTATCTCCCTACCACTCCCACCCCTGCTTCTGCTGTGACCCAAAAAAAGAAACACAAGCACAATGAAGAACTTGCCAGGCATCAAAGAAGCGAGTGCAAGGCCGGAAGCCCCCTCCTCTCAACGGGAGGGCTCACCATTTGCCCCTCCCTCCTGCACTCTCTCCCTCCCAGCTCTGTCCACACATTTGTTCCTAGAAACAAAGCTCTCACAGATACAGACCTGCACACCAGATTTCCGAGAACATTCCCCTCCCCATCTCCAACATGCTGCTGAGTCTCGTCAAATAATGGGAATATCACTTCTGAAGAGCATCCCTGCCCTATTCCTGGCAAGAGAATGCTGAGTTTGGGAGATGTGGAATAATGAATGTGATTGTCAGTGTTTCAGAAATCTTGGTGCAGCTACCTGAATCTTTAGTGATTTATTCATTGTCTTCACTGTCTCCCCTCCATACTTTTAATTCTCATTGAACAGCCACAGCTCTAAGTGACTTGCTGCCTGAATCCAGAGGCTTTCAAGATTTTGTTAACCTTTTATTCTGCAAAGGAACCAGAGATCCCTTTAGACCTTTCTGCAACTTAAGGCAACATAAGTGGAGGCAATTTAAGTCAGAGCGTTATCGAGTGTGAAACAGATGATTAGGGATCTTGAGTCCAGGGAGAAGAATGGGCAGCAGGAGTCAGAATGGAGAAACAGCACAGCCAGCCCCAACTCCCCTCCCCCAACAGCCTGCCTCCCCTTTGAAAGGGGAAAAGCACAGTGGGGACCCCTTGGTGCACAAAGACAGTGTGGAAATCCCTGCTGCAGAAAGAGGACTTCCCTCTTCTGCTCTCCCCACACCATGCCTGTGCCTGCCAGCCGCTGATTCTCACACACACTCCCTCCACACACAGTCTGGACACTACATTCTCCCAAGGGCTTTAGTTGCAAGTGCTCTCCTAGGTTTATTCATGCTTGTTTCTTCTGAATCCCACATGGCCATTTTATCTAGGACTGGAGTATGAAATGAAGGTGACAGTCAAAACAGTGAACTTTTCTATAGTGGAAGCAGCCTTTCCAAATGTGCCGCCATGCTGTTCTATCTCTGACACTCTTTCAGTCCTCTGAGTCATTACTGCATGATTAGTCCTATTAAAACCTCCTTTCTATCCCTGACCTACACTGTCTCTAATCCACACAACCATGAAGCTCAACACCCACAAGTGTTTGAAGATTCCAGCTAGAGAAATGGAGTGGGTCAATCTTGTGAGGCCATGTTCATCTGTTCTGTAGGGACGCACTACACAATTTGCCTGTCAAGACTTCAAACTCATAGGGAAAGTGAAGTCGTAGATGAGAGAGGGAACAAAAGCCAGGCCAACTTTTCCTCATTGCTCTCTGCCCAACCCCCACTTCTACAAGGAGCTAAGACCTCAGTGACCTCAGAAGGCTCTCCTGTGGACAAAAGGACCCCCTTTCTACCCACCTCTCCCCTAGACTCTCCTCTCAGCTCTCTGACATTGTTGATTTTGTCTTCAGAAATAACACCTGTACAAAGTACATCATTATACCAAATTTCCACTGGATGGTCCTGATTGCAAATAGTTTGGCCTTCTACCTGGCCATATGATTGAATATTAATTCTGCATTCTTTCCCCAAACTCTAGGAACAGGAAATGCAAGGCACAATGTTATCTGCTTATCCATTTTCTTCCTTCAGTCTTTATGATGCCTTCTTAATTTGTCAAACTCTTAACCAACTCCTTGTCAAAGTCCTACAGACCTTGCTTTGTTAAGGAGTTGGTAGATAGATAAATAGATAGATAGAATGAATATGAATGTGTATTTGAGAGCTTAATCTTTCCTTCACACATACATTATATATTCCAGTGGTCTCTTCCAAAAATCTAAGGACCCACAATTAGGTGTAGAAAGATTAAGGAGATGGCAAAATGAAGAGAAAAGTTTAGACTGGTGTTTATTGAATACAGATAAAGAAGGTTCAGATAAGGGGAGCGGACTTTGGTGAGAACAACAGGAAGTAAAGAAGGGCATGGAAAGACATATAGAGACTCCAGGAGTTTGCCTCCATCACAGTGGGACAAAGCTTGATCTGCTGCTTCTCCTTCAGAGACCTCTGGGACCATCCAAAGGTCCAACACCACACAGCTGCTTGTGGATTGACAGACTGTTGGGAAAAATTAGTCCTCCTTATGCTGAATTCCCAAATAATAGCTATCTCCAAAATCTCAAATTCTAACATTCTCACCCCCAGCCTTTACATTCAGTGCAAGATCTCTAGAAGATCGATGGACGCAGTCCTCTCATTTCCATGAAATTCCAGTTTCTTGACCATTTATATGTCTTTTCACTTCATCCTAGGCTTGCCTTCTTTGTCCCTACTCAAATTTCTTTGCCCATACAGTCATAAACCCCTCATCCCTCTCTCTTGTCTAACAGACATATCCGAAGAAAAATATCGAACTGTGTGATTTTTCTTGTTTTGTTTTAGTTTGCCTAACTTTCAGATAAATTGTGATAAAATATACATAACAGATTTACCATTTTAACCATCTTTAAGTGTCCACTTCAATGATGGAAAATTCTTTCACATAATTGTGCAAACATTATCACCATCCATCTCTATAACTTCTGACCTGAAACTTGTATCTATTAACAATAGCTCCCATTGTCCCCTTGCTTTAGCCCCCCCCCCCCCGTAGCTACCATTCTACTTTCTGTCTCTATTACATTGACTACTAAAACTACCTCATCTAAGTGGAATCAGTATTTAATTACTTGTAATGGCCTTTTTCAAAATCTATGAAACAATAGTTCTCAGACACTGGAAAATAAGCAGCATAGAATTGCAGACAGCAAACCATATAGGTGAGCCCCACGCCCATTCAGACTTTCTGCTGGAGACACATTCCAGATAGCAGCTGCAGAAGTGGAAGCTCAAGCTGGCATGGCACTCACTAGAAAAAAAAAAGGAAGGAGAAAGTGCAGGAAGGCAGAAGCATCTGGAAACTATGGGAGAGATAACCAGAGATGAGTGAGTTATGCAGAGATATAGATCCAGAAATCTGTCTGGTGTTCTCCAAAATAAGGTGACCGAATACTAAGGTTCATTTGCATGGGGTGATAGTCTACAGGAAATTACACAGATAAGGTGGAGAGCTTTGTACCTATCAATTGCCAGAGTTCAGAGTGGGGTGAAGTAGTCTGAGTTATGAGACCAAGCAAAGAGTCTTCATGAGCACCTAGGACATTAAGAAGAAACACCAGAAGGCATAAACCTTAATTATAATTATACACTATCTCTAGAATTAAAGCTACCCAAGATCTGTCACAGAAAATCTCCAAGCAACCTCAAAAGAATTATACTGATTCATACATACTTTAACTACCTTCCCAGGAAACTTGAACAATCTTTAAATGAAGCAAAAAAAATTCAAATGACCAACAATGTAAAATTACAATGTCTAATAACTACAACAAACAAAGAGTCTAACCCACTGGATGCTCATAGCAGCAGAATATAAGCCTTATAAAAAGAAAAATTTCAGTTAAAATAGACTCATAAATGACAGTGTTAATAGAATTAGCAAATAATAAACTAAAACACATATTCAAACATATTCGCAAGGAATTAAAGGACTCTTCAACATAATGCAGAAAAAGTTGATTTAAAAATTGGACATGAAGAACTCTAAAGTAAAAAAAAGCTGAACTGAAAATTTCCTGAGAAGCCTATATATTAAATGCTACAGAAAATGACAAGAAAAACTAAACATAATAAAAACTAACTAAATAAAGGAATAAAGATTTTAAATAAATGAAGACTAATGATACTATGAGTGAAAGATAACCTACAGAATGTGAGAAAGAAATTGTAAATCATCTATCTGTTAAGGTCTCTATATCCAAAATGTAAAAGGAATTTATACAACTCAAGAGTAAAAGAGTTGGAAAAATATCTGAAAGAAGATATTAAAATGACTGACAGGTAAATGAAAAAGTGGACAACATCATTAACCATCAGGGAAATAAAAACACCTACTATGAGATGTCATCTCACACTTTCATTTTTGACAGCATGGATAAAATTTGAGGGTATTGTAATAGTGAAATAAATCAGACGGAGAAATACAAATATTGTATGATTTCACTTAATATGTGGACTCTAAAACAAAACAAAGCTCAGCAACAGAGAACAGACTGGAGCTTGCCATTATCAGAGCATTGTGGGTATTTCAGATTTCAAGATTATTTTATGCCCTTAGATCATAGGGATAGTTCTAATGAATGGCCACTAGAAAGTCAAAAATTATTTCTCAAGTGATTTTAGTGTGCCACTGTGCTTGAATTTTTTTTTTTTGGTCAAAATTCCAACAATCACCCCTAGGTTATACCCACCAGTTTTACTATAAATTCCAGTTGACAGAAATGTGAATTGCAGATACTTCCAAAAATATGTTTGAGACTGAATCATATGGGCTCAGAGACGCTTATTAGGTCACTACTTTTTTGGCAATGTATACATAGCCTACCATTGTTTAGGCTCCCATCCAAGTATGTGCTTCTTTGGGATAGTTTTATGGATAAGGAGTTAGTAATATTCTCACAAGAGAATGCCTATCACCCCAAATCCAAACAACCCAACTAGGTACTGTGCTTCTTGCTTACTTAGAGGAGTAAGGTAGTGACAATTTTTATTTCTTTCTCTGTGGAATGCCACAGTTAGTTCCTACCCAGGTTACTCTTAGGCATTGCACTGTTTGGGCAAGCTATTCAATCTTAGCTGGATTTATCAACTATTCATGTGTGCCATGACTGAATTTAAGTCAATCCTAGCTTCATCTTCCATTTCTGATATTACTGTGATAGTGGTGATGTGGATGACATGAATTTAACTCAGGATGTGTATCAAGTCCAAAATACCTTCTAACAAAGCTATGATTAAAAATTGGCTAATTCAGAAAACCTGGTGACAATACAATGAATGTAAACTGGATCCTTCACCTTTTGAAGGCAAACTATGCTTGACTATTTTCTGACTAGGAATAAGAATAAATCATTGAAAAATCACAGAGTAATCGTCGTATTTGGCTTGTATTTTTGTGACTGTTAAGACCATACTAGATCCTACTGATATTGTATGGTTCTAATTTATTCAAGTCTTGATAACCGCTTTTAGTTTCCATGAGCTTCCTTTTTCTATCAGTTTCCTTTTTCATGGGTTACACATGGCTATTGTGTATATACCGGAAGCTTGACTACCCTATATTTTATTACAAACAATGGAGAAGTATTGCTTTTCTTGACCAAAGAATGGTCCTTTATTAGAGAAAGTCATTCTCTTCAACCCAGTGTGCAGATTCAGGAGGGGCATACAGGTAGTGGTAATGGAGAAAGGGGATATCCACTTAGTCAACCAGGATCAACTAAATCCACCCTGGTGATCAACGGGAGTGACAAGTCAGAGTCAATTCATCCTCACATCCTACGGAATTATTTATACCATCTTCCCAACAGCTAACATGCCATTGTGGTTGTCTCCTCCTGTCCATTTGGTATGTGATATTGTTTCAGATTAATGACTGGTGCGGGCTTTCCTAATTGTATAGGTTTGCATTAGGATTTCCAATTAATACTGAATAAAGATGAATTTATAATGAAAATTTGAATTTACAATATACTATTATTATACTTGATACGATTACAATACTAGTGTATATTACAATAGCAGATAAAATAAATACCCTTTAGTTAAACATCATACTTATCCCAATAATAGATGAGGTAATGGAGATACAACTGTTTTCCATAATCTGTGCAAATAGTCAATATCCACTTAAACCTTTATCTTCATTCCACCAACTCTCTCATTCTCCATATCTTTCCAGTATAATTTTGCCTTTTATAGCACCTCATCAATGAATCTTGGTATCACAGTGGAGTGGGCTCTCCTGTGGTCCCAAAAATGCTGCTTCTTTAATTCTTGGCTAGTTTATCCACACATGTGTATATGATTTTGCATCCAAAGCTAGGGGTTGGGTCAAGAGATTCTGGTTCCTTTGTTAAACTTCATCCTAATTAAGTATCTCAACTAGCATTAATGGATATTTGTGGTACGGTTTCTCATTGTCAGATTTGTCTTGGTGCTTTAAACATTTCTCCAACCTAGAATGAATAAAGTGAATTTATTTAGAGACCTCAAGTGTTGGTGTTCAGTAGTGCATCCCATTTTTCCACTTAATCTCCAATAGTACTGTGATAAGAACTTTCTTCCTAACATCATCCATGTCTGCTTTATTAATTTTGTTCCTTAACACCCATTTAAAGACTTCCACCTTGCTGGGACAAGTGTCTTGACTATTCTCTTTGTCTTTATCCATTCTTTTGTGAATAACTCTAATTTTTCTTATCCTCTGTAAGACTCACAGGGGAATAATGAGATAAATTTCATATAACATCTTGGGTTATTACTTGATTTTTCATCAATAATGTTATGTGGGATGTTCATTTGAAAGGACTTTCCTTGATTTTAGTACTTCCATGATCTGGCTAAGGGACTTATTAAAATAGATTAACACTCTGATAATCTAAAGCCAATAAAGCATGTCAATCAATTTATCTGTGAAATTATGCTTATATTTAAAGGAGGAGATGACAAATTCCCCTTCTCTGGGCAAATAACTTTACAGTATTCTTTATCTATCTACCAAATTAGTTGTCTTTCTAGTACTAAACTGCTGTGTGTCTGTATCATTTCTAGCTATCTGTGATTGTTCAGTAGTAAGCTGTGAGTCCTGCACCAACCCCAATATTCTCCTTCACACAAAATTAAAAGTAAAGACTTCTTCTGAGTTACACCATTTAATTTTTATTAATTTCAATCTTTTTTTCAGAAAACTCATGATGTCAATCTACAAATGAGACTACTATTTCACACTATCATCTATAGTTTCAGTAGTTTTTTTATTTTGTGTCCCCCTTGCCATCTCCTGAATTATAGTCTTAGTTATCAGAGACCACCGAGTATTATATGTTGTTCCAGAATAAATTTCCCTTTGCTGATAACTCTCATGGTAGTGGCTACTGGGGAGGACTGGGAAAAATTCAGGCTTAGAGAAAGTCAGGCTCTGCCTTAACAATATTCTTTACTTAACTTTAATTATCACATAGGAAAACCATGAAGGGGTTCTAGTTTTTCTCATTACTTTATATTTCCTTAGATATCTAATAAGTGAACTCTTCAGAAGCCGGACCTATTATTTCTAAATCTCTTTTTTAAAGTAAAGGAGCAGGTAGGAATGAAGTTGAGGAGACAGGAAAGCAGGAAGAGAGAGGAAGAAGTATTTATTTAATTTACTTAGTTGTTCACCTTTGTTTTCATCCCAGCTCCAGGTCTGGATCCTGGGTACTTGGGATGTATTGCTTGTGCTCTTGGCTGATGGTAGCTGACTAATCCACTACTCCAGCAGGACACACCTATTATTTCTAAATCCTAATGGTAAAAAATTTTCTCTTGTAACTGATTTCAGTGTAACTGCTATTGCATATCATTCTTGATTTAGTAGCTATCCAAGCATCATGGTTTTGTCACCCTCTGCAATGTAATTAATCCTTTCCCCAAATGATGATTCTGCCATGTTTCAGTGAGTCAGAGTCAGTATTGTGAATCCTACATCTGGCACCAACTAAGAAAATGATTCCCAAGATTACCCTCAGGTCTAATGATTCGCTCAGAAAAGTGGTTAAGCATTCAATGATGGTGTCCTACAGGTAAAGGAAACATTAAACCATCAAAAGAAAAATATACATGGGGTGAAGTTCAATAGAAAGTAGGTGGAAACTTCCAGTTGTCCTCTCCCACTGGAGTCACAAGAATGTGCTTAATGTTCCCAGCAATATTGTGTAATAAACCAAAAAGGCTAATCTTAATTTTTATGTATTCAAGGGTTTTCTTGAGAGTCAATCACATTGGCATGCAGCATCTGCATGACTAGCCACAGTTACTCAAACTCCAGCCCTCTTGATCAAAATCAGTCATTCACTATAAAAGAAAATTTGTATAAAATATCTGATAAAGGTACTTTGTGGTACAAGTCTTCTAAATAACACACACCTATCTGTCAAAATATATCAGCAGTGTTCAGACATAATTCATCAAGGACAGGTCCTGAAGACAGGTCTTTCTTGGATATATTTAGTGGTGGGTGAGTATTTTTTCTTCCACACTTTTAAGCTTATTTGTAAAATTACCATCACCTTGATACAATAACAAAATATGAAAGAAAAAAGTTTAATATCAATTTCCCTCATGAACATAAAATAAAAATATTTAATCAAATATGAATGAATCAATACTAGAAATATTTAAGACATTTCCTAATAAGGCCAACTAACATTTATCTCCCAAATGTAAGGCTGGTTGCTTAGAAAACCCCACAAAATTCAATGTAATTGGGCATAACAATATCATAAGTGAGAAAAATAAAATGATCACAATATATGCATAAAATTCATATGATTAAACAATTTATGGAAAAAGTTATTTGCATTCGAGGAACAGAAAAGGACTTCCTCAACTTGAGAAGAAGCATCTATGAAAAACCTACAGAGCATCATACTTACTAGAGAAAATGTGAATGTTTTCTGAGTAAGATGAAAAGTACAGTAAGGATGTCTTTTCTTACCACTTCTAGTCAACATTGTACCCAAACTCCTGGTCACTGCAATCAAGCAATAAAAAAATAAATAAAATTCATGAAGATTTAGATTATAGTATAGCAAGTTTAGATTATAGCATGGAAACTTTTCAAATGAAATGTTTATCTCTGTAAAGATCTTTCTTCTACAGAACTTACAAAAATGGCTCGGAACTAGCATGCATGCTTAATAAGATTGCATGACTCAATAATCAAGTTGTGTATTCATATACTATCACTCAAAAACTGAAAAGTGTAATTCAACATCATTTAGAATGGCATTAAGTTTTTTAATCTCAGCAATAAATTTAACAATAAACGTGCAACAGATCTATGTTGAAAATTAGAATTCATTGCTAAATTGATAAATTAAAGATGACCTAAATAAGTTCATAGACTGGAAGACACAGTTTTACTAAGATGTAAGTCATCTGAAACAGATCTATAATTTCGATGCAAGCTCAAATAAATCTAAGTATTTTTAGCAGGAATTATCAGGCTAATTATAAATAGTTACATGGAAATACTACTTTAAATGGGGTAGCAAAAGATAAACTATAAAGTAATAGTCATTGAAGGAGTTTATTATTGCTTGAGGATGGGTATAGATGAATGGATCAGAAGAATATATTTAACAATTGACCCCAAAAGATATGGTCAATTGATTTTGACAAAAGTGCCACGTTGGCCCAATTAGTAAGGCAATGATTCTGGAAAAGCAGCAGCAACAACAAAAATCCTCAAACCTTTGTCTCACAGCATACACAAATGACTTAAAGTAAACCCTGGCTTAAAATGTAGGAAATAAACCTATGCAATATTGAGAAGTCCGAGAAATAAATCAAAGTGCAGGGGAAAAATACTACATAACATGACCTCACCCTCAATGTCCACCAGTAAATCAAATCCAGAAGGGGCCTCACAGGCAGAAGGCCATGCATACCTCAAACTAACAGATTCCTGGCAGAACTCCCTTACACTACTGCTGCTTCTTCTCATATTCCATCAGCTTGGCCTCATGTTAACTCCAGAAATAAATTTTTCTTGATGGACTGAATACCACATTTCTTGGAAACACTTCAATATTAAATTGAATAGTGTGTCCTCTCCTTATAAAAAAAAAAGTTTGGGTCCTGACTACTCAGTACCTATGAATGTGACCTTATTTGGAAAGACGGTTTTTGCAGATATAATTGACTTAAACATCTTGGTACGAGAGACTCGTACATTTAGGTTGGGTCTTTAATACAATTACTGGAGTACTTACATGAGAAGGAGATTTAAGACACAGAAACACAGAAGAAGGCAATATAAAGGTGAAGTCAAAGGCTGGAATGCTACAACAAACCTCAAAATGTCCAAGATTGTAACAGTGATCAGAAGCCAGTATGGAGTCATGGAGAGGCTTCTCTTGCCTCTCCCCACACGGCCTCTAGAAGGAAACAAACATACTGACACCTTGATTTTGGGAGTTTACCCTCCAGAAAGTGAGGGGACAAGTTTCTGTTGTTTCCACAATGCTTGTGGTCATTTGCTATGGCAGCCCTGATATCTTTATATAGATTTCCTAAAGACCCCACACCTTGTAAAGAGTTCTTAGCCTGGTGAAACCCCAAATGCCTTTCTTTCTATGTCTTAAATCATGTCAAAGAAGATGATGTTGGATGGCAAAAGGGATTATTTTTTCCTCTGTTGTTCACGAATCTTTGATTAGGTACACAACTGAGGACACAGGCACCTAAGTGGTCCACATCGTATTTCAGGGAACAGCTAGCATTAACTTCTCCCCAGTGAATCGAGTGATAATGATTTCCTACCACTCCGATGTGACCACCCACCAGTCAGTGAGTGTCAGAGCAGAAGAGAGAAAGTACACTTTCTGAGTGAGTGAGTGTATTAGACAAGGCTTTTCTACACCATCATCTCTACAAGAAAGACAAGCAAATGTCCTTCATGTTTCAAATAGCACACAATGAAGTGCATTGGTAACGTCAGATGGTGCCTAAAAGTAGGTAATTTTGACATTTTCCCCCGATTAGAGATAAATTGCTGGATTGTTAGGTGCACTCTTTCACTTCTGATGCTAATACATCAGGGAATGTATTTCTTTCATCAAAGTTGTCAAAACGTAAGGTTTTAAAAATATTCCTGCATTGTTCCTTTTTTCTGCTTTCAGGATGCTTGGTGATACACGATCTTTTTTATTTCTGAAATTGGTAATCTGTGTATCATTGCTTTTTTATGATTTGCTTAGCTATAAAATGATTCATCTTACAGATATTTATAAAGGATTCATACTTTAAAACCTTTCCAATTAAGAAAGAAAACAATCTACTCAAGTGGCTTCATTTTATAAACTCTAAGTCCTACCAAAGTTTCATGAAAAAGGAAGAAGGGAAATTTTTCCAATTTAGTTTTTCATACCAGGATTACCCTGGTAACAAAATTTTAAAAAATTATAAAGAAAATACATATACATTTACTCATGAGCATAGATAAAAATATTCTTAATAAAATCTTAGCATACTAAGTCAGAAATATGTGAAAATATAACAATCAATGTAATAAATCACAACTTAATGGAGACCATGCAAGAAGGAATAATTTTAAAACATCAACCAATATAGCTCACTACATTTATAGAATAAACTAGAAAAAATACTGCCTATCTAGAGTGTGATATCTAAGAAAAATCTTTCAGCAATGAGAGATCAAGATGTTCTCTGATGAAGAAAAAACAAGAACTTCTTTCCTGTCAGATGTACTGGAAAAGAATCGCTAAACCAAGTTTTCTAAATGGAAATGGATGCAGGAAAGAAATAATTGTGAACATAGGAAGAGGAATGTTAATAAGTAAAAATATGATGAAATAAAGTAGACCTTTCCTCCTCAGTTGAGTATCAAACTATTTGATGAAGCAGAAATTAAATACTTTCTGATGAGTTATAAATGTAGATAGAGGGAGTATTTAAAATCATTACACTGTAAATGAGGGAGTATATTGTAAGTTACATATATATGTGTAAGTATATTATAAGTAACTATATAGTTACATATCTGTGTATATGTATAAATATATATAAACATTTACTATAATGCTGATTACAAAGAGTGAAATTATACAGCTTTGATTTATTCCTGACATTGGTAAAAAATTCAGTCTTTTATCATTAATTATGACTATAGCTATTGATTTGTCTTACATTTCTTATCAGTTGAGGAAGTTATTTTCCATTCTTAGTGTGATGTGAATTTTTATCATCTATGGATACTGAATTTCGCCAAATGGTCTTTTAAGATCTCTTAAGATGTTTTCATATTTTATACTTCATTCTATAAATACGGTGAATTATATTGACATTCAATATCAAATCTAACTTCCATAATCATCACTAAGACATGATTAAATGTATTTTGAACATATTGCTGGATTTACTATGTTAACATTTTATCAATGATTTTTATATTTGTGCTCATGAATAAATATATATATGCAAACATATATATTTGAGCATTCATTTGAAAAAGTTATAGAGATACACTCAAAAACACACAGATAATTCAAAATCAAATTCTAAAAATATTTTAAAATAACCCACAGAAAACCAGGTTAAGACAAAAATAAATGAAAAATAGAGAACAGAAAGAGAAAAATAGATGTCTAATTCCTAACATAATTAGATTGAATTTAAATGGTCAAAATATACTAACGAAAAAACAGAGATTGACAGAGTGGTTGAAACTATGTGGCCCAACTCTGTGCAGTCTACAAATAATTCACCTCAAATAGAGCAATATAAGAATGGTGAAAGCAAAAGAATCAACAAAAATACATCATGCAACACTAATCCAAAAATCAGGAATACCCCAAAAGCAGAATACATATTCTTTTCAAATGCCAATAAAACACATATAGAGTGAAACCAGATCTTGAACCAGAAAACAAACCATATGCTTTCGTAAGATGAAAATCACACGGGTTGGGCTCTTCAGCCACAATAAAACTAACCAAGAAATCAATAAAAGAAAATAGCAAAAAGGTCAAACATTTGGAAAAACAAAAACATTTACACAGCTTATAGATGAATTAGGAAGCCTCAAAGAAAGTTAAAATATATTTGACCTAAATGAACATTAAAATTAAAATATTAAAAAAGTACACTGCTGGAGCATGGGCAGAAAAGGAAAACTGCAATATTATAAGAATACATTAGACAAGTGCAAAAGTCTCAAATTAATCATCTAAACTCCCAAACCTAAAAAGAAGCAAAAACCCCTGAGCAGCCAGAAGAAAGAGAATAAAAACAAGCAGAAAGAAGTTAAATTAAAACCTGAAAATCTGTAAAGGAAAA
The DNA here is from genome assembly GCA_004363575.1 of Solenodon paradoxus. Lineage (NCBI taxonomy): Eukaryota > Metazoa > Chordata > Mammalia > Eulipotyphla > Solenodontidae > Solenodon > Solenodon paradoxus. The sequence continues at coordinate 363,724 of RJWH01001324.1, forward strand.
AAATCAGTGAAACATACAGCTGGTTTTTTTAAAAGATTAATAAAATTGACAAATTTCTAGGAAGAATGGTAAAATATTTTAAAAGCAAAGGCACAAGTTACCAAGAGTAAACAGAATGTATTACTACAGATCCTTCACACATAAAAATAGATGTAAATACTATAAACAACTCTAAACATGCATAAATGTAATAACTTAGATGAAATGGACCATTTCCTCTAAAAGCAAAAGCTATCACAACTCAATGAATAATAAATAGATGATTTGAGTATTTCTATAATTATTAAGGAAACAGAATTCATAATTTAAAAACATTCCCTACAGAAATTTCCAGGCTCAGATGATTTCACAGATGGTAGCACATATTTGAAGAATATTTAATAATAGTTCTATTACATTTTCTAGGAAACAGAGGAAGAGGGAAAACTTCCCAACTCAATTTATGAAGCTAATATTACATAGCAACTAAAGTCAAAGAAAGACAGTACCACTTAGTATGCACACACATGAAAACTATAAACCAAGATCCCTCGTGAATTTGGATGCAAAATATTCAATAAACTATTAGCCAACATAATTTTAATTATAATTTTATTATATATACACATATTGCTCATTATGTCATTTATTTTGGATACTGACATTGCATCTCAGTCCATAATTCCCACCAGAGTTCTGGTGTCCTTTACCACCACCTTTTCCCTTCTAGCCCCCATCCTTATCCTAGTTCTTGTGTCCTGTTGTTTCTGTTGAGATTTGTTTGATTACTTGTTTCATTACACTATATTCCACATATGAGTAAAATCATCCTGTATTTCTTTTTTTCTTTCTGGTTTAATTTGCTTAACACGATTCCCTCTAATCCCATCTAAATTGTTGCAAAGAGCATGATTTCATCTTTGTAATTGCAGTATAGAATTGTGTAGAGTATATATACTAGAGCTTCTTTATCCAGCCATCTACTGATGAGCATTTAGGTTGTTTCCATGTCACGGCTACCATGAATTGTGCTTCTATGAATATAGATTTGCAGACAGATTTTTCTGATTAGAAATTTTGTATCCTCTGGGTAAATGCCCAAGACGAGATTGCTGAATTGAATGACAGATTCATCTTTATTTGTTTGAGGACTCCCCATACTGTTTTTCAATGAGGTTGCATCAATTTACATTCCTATCAACAGTGTAGGAGAGTTACTTTCCCCCCCACCTACTCCAACACCTAATATTTGTAGACTTTTTGATATAGGCTATTCTCACTCGTATGAGTTTGTATCTCATTGTAGTTTTAATTTGCATTTCTCTGATGAATGATAAAGAACATTTTTTCAAGTGTCTGTAGGCCCTCTGTGTGTTTTATTTAGATACATGTCTGTTCACTTCTTCTGCCCATGTTCTAGGTGGGTCACTTGCTTTTTATTGTCGGAGAGTATGATCTCTTTGAATATTTTGGAGCTTAAGCTCTTATGTGATATATGTTGTATGAATATCTTCTCCAAATCTGTGGGTTGTCTTTGGTCAATAAAATTTATCAAAAAATAATAATTACATTCCATGACTCAGTAAGAATTATTCCAGAGATGCAGGGCAATTTAAATATGAAAAGTAATTAGTGCATTTGTCCATATTAAGAAACAAATAAAGATAACCTGAGAGATTAAGCTATTTTATTTAAATTAGAGAATTAATATTTAATGATCTGGAAGACTACTGTGAATGATTAGCTGTCACTTTTACATTTGCCATAACTTGGTAACTTGGTTTTGATAGTTGGAAGGATTGATTTTGTTCATGGAAGGATTTGCAAACTGATGTGTGTTTTGATTTTCTAGTATAGTTTATAAATGGGCTTTACACTTTCTTATTTCATGTTTCCAGTGAGTTTTATCATTGTATTTTATATCACATCATTATACAGAGTTGTTAACATCCACTATTTTAGGACTGCAAGTCTACTCATCACTGTAGAGACCACTTTAAGAGATAAGATTTAAATAATATAAAAATGGAATTCTGCATCAGTGAAAACCAACCTTGAAGTCAAACTGCAAGTTAGTTTATTCTTATAGCAAAATTGCTTATGGCCAATTAGTTATGTGACAAACTTGCTTGAGGCAAAAGCGCTGTGGCAAAAAACCTGGCAAATCTACCAGACACAATACTAAATGAGTTAATTACAATGAAATAAAATGACACTAAACAATAACTCACATCCACATAAAGAGCCATGCTAAAGGTATTCCACAGGTAAACACAGAAGACAAATAAATAAATCTGTTGTCCGAAACTTTTTTCTCCTGTTTTAATTTAAATGACAACTACATAAGCAATAATTATAAATATATGCTTAGGGGATACAAACTCATATAAAGACGTAATTTGTGTGAGAAGCACACAACTTAGGGGAAGGGAACAGAGCTGTAAAAGAACACAATTCACGTATTCCATTGAAATTAAGTTATTAGCCTACACTATAGTTTTATAAATTTATTTCAATCCCCGTGTCTACCACTAAGAAAATAATTTAAAATAGCTACTAGTAGTAGTAGTAGAAAATATTTACTTTACACAAAATAAGTTTTATAACCCTGCAGGATTTTTAGTATAACAAAAAATAAAAAAAGATGTAAATCAGATAGGAAACAAATCAAAATGACCATTGTAAATCCATATTATCAGTAATTCCATGAAATGTCAGTAGATTAAAAACTCAAGTTAATGAGCAGATATTAGCAGAATGAATTCAAAAAGAGCTATTTTCTTTTTCCAAGATACAGTTTAGATTAAAAGATAAGACCTTTTGATTTGAGAGAGATGGATAAAGATATGCTGAGTAAAGAGTGTCCCATCTTACAGGCAGAGTGCTTACATTAATGTTAGACAAAATAATGTTTCATACAGAAGTTGTTACAAGAGAAGGATAATTTATAATAATTATGGACCACATAGGAGTGGAATCATATGATGCTTGTCTTTCTCTGGATGACTTACTTCACTAAGTATAACACCCTCTAGGTTCATCCATGTTAATGAAATTCCTGGATTTCATTTATTTGATAGCTGAGTAGTATTCTAGTATCCATGTGCGTATCATGTATATAATAGTTAAAGATAAAGATATAACCATTATAAACATATACACATCTAACAGCAGGGTCCCAAAATATGTGAAGCAAAAGTTAAGAGAAATGGATGTACTAACAGACAACTTAACAATAATAATTAGAGACACCAATATCCTACTTTCAGTAATAGAAAGACTAGAGAAAAAATCTATAAGGAGATATAACACTTTGAAAAAGCTACAAACAGTACTGCACCCAAAAAAGAACAGACTAATCATTGGCCTCATGTGCACATGAAATATTCAACCATGTACCACATTTGGGACCATAAAACACACCTTAATAAATTTAGAAGGAAGGAAGTTATAAAAGTGTGTAATCATAGAAAATGGGATAATTATACAAATCCAAGAAAGTCTCTGTTAGGTGACAAAACGGTTTTCAATATACTTAAAATGATTACAATCTCACAAAGTATGTTTTGCTACTAAATAAATTGAAATTAGAAACAAACTACACAGGGAAATTTGAGAAAATCACAAACACAAAATCACAAAGTTAAATAACACACTCCCAATTATAGTTTGTATCAAGAGAAAATACCTTGTGATGAACAGAAGCAAAGACACATGATAACAAAACTTAGGAAATAAAACAAAATGATGTTTAAACAAAAATACATAGCTGTAAAAATATCTCAAATGAATAGCTTATTTTAAATTAAGCAACATTGCTTTATAACATTATATAGGTTTCAGATGAACATAATTATGTCAGCCTTGGTATACAATACATTATTTTCATCAAAAAAAGCCTAAAACCAGCCTTCACCATACAATTAACCCCTTTTACCAAATTTTCCTATTCTCATTCCCCCTTCCCTTATGCAATCACTAGTTGGGTCTTACAGTCTAAAAGTTCAAGCTTGTTTAATTTAATGCTTTCCTATGTTTTTGCTTGTTTATGTACCACATACAAGTGGAACCATATGATGGTCTTCTTTCTCTCTATGACTTACTTTACTAAGTATAATACCTTTTGGGTTCATTCACATTAGTGAAATGGCTGGACTTCATCTTTTTGATAGCTGATAAGTATTCTAGTATGTGTGTGTATATATGTGTGTATGCATATAATATCTTCTTTATCCAGTCATCTGTGGACAAGAGCTGACTGTATTTTGCCATGTATAATGAGCACTTTTTGCCCCAATTTTTAGGGAAAAATAAGGATGTACATTATACATTGGCAGTACTAATTCTGTTTCTAAATACATGTTTTTAATTCTTTTATTTATGTTTATAGTTAAAAGTATAACTCTAGAAATCAACTATGATATCCATATGGAAAATAAAACTCTCGAATATGACCATCGATTTTGTTGAACTTACAATGAACTTACAGGGAAAGTAATTTTGGCCAATGATTCAATGAAATGAAATGAAGAGCAACAGACTGTTGTCCACAGAGTAGGTGACGCTGACTTGATAAGAAAGGTGATGCCGACTCTATTACCACAGAGTGAACGGCACCACATCTCTCTTTGTATACCTTTGGCAGGAGCTAGCAATCAAGCTGTTATTTTTACAAAACTACAGACACTGCAAGTTTAAGCTAACACTTATTAAATATGCTAAGTAACATGGCAACAGGGCTGCTGAGAGACACTTTGAACCTCCTCCCACAGGGAGTGTCATCAGATGGTGGAGGCAATAGAAAGAAAACCTTCTTGTACCTGTATCTGTTCTTGTGTTTTGTAATTGTAGTTACATAAAACTTCTTGTACCGTAATATGCAAAAAAAGAATGCTAAAATTGCTTTATAATACAAAACAAGTACCTAAACAATGAAAAAATAAACATTTGAATTAAAAATTAAAACATACGATTTTTTCTGGAAGTGGGATCATTGTATCCTATGGGATGTCTATTTTTAATTTTTTGAGGAATCTCCATACTGATTTCCATAATGATGTCAATAACTGCATTCTCTCTAACAGTGTACAAGCATTTCCTTTTCTCTACATTATCCCCTACACTTGTCTGTTGTCTTTTAAATAATTGTCATCATCACAGGTGTGAGGTGAAATAGTATTTGATTTGCATTTCTCTAAAAATAAAAGATGGTGAACATCTTTTCAGGTTCTGGTTGACCATCCGTACATCTTCTTTGGAGATTTGTCTATTCAGATCCTCTACTCATTACTTATTATTTTTGAGAGGACTGAAGGGAGAGGAGAAAAAAGTATTTTAAGAAGAAAGTAACAAAGGAAGGAAGGAAGCACTTTTATTTACTAATTTAAATTTTACTTTTGTCCCCCTATCCCCAGGCCTTGAACCTGGATCCTTTTGCTTTACATGGCCCATACCCCAGCCACTTAGTGCCTAAGACAACAGAGTGCATCTGGTTCTTTTTTCCCCTAGGTTTTATGAATTATTCATATATTTTGGATATTAATTATTTGTCATATGTATGATTTGCATCAATCTTCTCCCATTCTGTAGGATACCTTTTTAGTTTGATAATAGTTTCTGTTGTGCAGAAGCCTTTTAGTTTGATGTAGTCCTATTTGTTTTTGTTTTTATTTTCCTCGCCATTTGAGTAAAATAGCCCCATCAATGCTCATGCTAATGTCAAGGACATATTGTCTATGTTTTATTTCATGTTCTTCTATTTTATGGCTATAGGACTTACATTTAAATCTTGAATGTTTAAATTTTTAAAATTTATTTTAAGACCAAAAAAGAACATAATTTATCACATTAAATACTAATTTCAAAACAAACTCACGAGAGTACAATATAATGGATATTTCTAAACAAACTTTAAAATGAATAGACTATGAAAATACATAATGTTAAGTTTGAGTCACAATTTCTTTATTTGGAAAAGCTAAAAATTGCAATTATCAAGAAGAGTAAGGTAACTAAAGAGGAAAAACTCAGCCTGATGAAAGTAAAATTTGAAATTTTTCAATAGCATTATCTTTCCAAACAAAACAATATCAATAACCATAAAACTAAACAGGATAAAATATTCAGCACACAGGATTTGGGCATAAAAGATAAATTTGAACCTTGGCTCTGACATTTGTATTCTATATAACCTTAGGCAGATTTCTTAGCTTTGGTTTTTCACATCTATAAAATGGGTATAATAAACTCTACCTTATAAAATAATATATGCCAAGCTCTTGAATAGGCCCCTAACTTACTGATTCTATTGGAGGCTTCCTCTATCCTATTCTTGAGTTCCTCTATTGAATTCTTTAGGTCAAGTATTTCTTTGATATGTTTTAAGTGGCTTCATTTCTTCTCTCTTTTTTGTTGTTCTCTTTTTTCTTTCTCTATTGTTTTCTTGATTTCCATGAGTATGTTTTACACTATTTCCTTAAATTCATCCTCAGGCAGTTTTCATAGTTTACTGTGTTCAGACTTTCCTCTGGGTTTTTGACTGGATCCATCATTTCATGTGTATTTCTCTGCATCTTTGCTCTGCGTGGCAACCTGTTTATGTTTCTGTGGATTAGGTTTCCCTGCAGTGATGGTCTTGTTTAAGCCTGGATCTTGGTTTGGACACTGGGATTTCTTGAGTTTTGCGGCGTCACCACTGGTTAGATCTGTCAAAGTTCCTATGTGGTCCTTCTGTTTCTGCCCGGAAGTTCAGTCTGTGGGGTTGAAGTTTGTGTGGGGGAAACAGAGCTTTCTCCCAGCGTCCCAGCTCCCAATCGCAGCAGCCACCTGATGCTGGCCAATAATTGGCAATCAGGCTGCAGTTTCACCTCCATCTACGAAGTGGCAGTAATGGTTAGCATTGAATCTTTCTCCCTCTGGAAGCTCTCTTCTTCTTTAAGCCTGATAGTGGGATTTCCGGTTGGCAGGTCTGGTGGCAGGGACAACACAGTGGGAAGGTGTGGGGTGGGTGATTCACCTGCTTCCGTGATCATGGTGCCCAGTGTAATTTTCTTGCCAGAAATCCTGTTGAAACCATGAAGGCACTGGTCCTCCTTCTATGCTACTCCTAGACCCCCACCCTCAGGTCCATGTCCCAGCCCTGCAGATTCTCTGCTGCTTTCACAGTTCGTGGGAGGGCCAGTTCTTCTTGCAGTTCCACTCCCTCCACTGCAGCCAGAATCCTGAGTCCAAGTCTGTGGTGTAGCACTGAACCCAGATGTTTTTGCCTAACCTCTGTTGCTGCAATCACTACGGTGTCTCTATAGCCTCTGTGCCTGCTTTCCTCAGTGTTTGTTTCTGGAAAATAGGTGAATTCCTGGTTGCTCTCTGGGGAGGATATCAGTCTTGCTCCTACCAGGTTGCCATCTTGACCAGAGTCTCTGAATTTATTTTGTTATATGTATAACATATATATACGTATATATTATATACGTATATATATGTTATATATGTTAAAGAGTGGTCTATTTTCATTCTCTTGCACATGGCTGTCCATATTCTGCAACACAATTTATTGAAAAGAATTCTCTTGCTCCATTGCATACTCTTGTATTCCTTGTCATAGATAGTCACCCATGTTTATTTCTTAGGTCTCAATTCTGTTCCATTGATTTGCATGTCAATTTTTATTCCAATACTGTGCTGTTTTGATTACTATCACTTTGTATCATAGTTTGAAGTTGGGGAACATGGTATCTTTACTTTTGTTCTTTTTTCACAGGATTATTTTGGCTCTTTGGGGTCTTTTATATTTCCAAATAAATGTTACGACTTAATTCTACTTTTTGAAGAATACCATTAAGATTTTGATAGGTATTATATTGAATCTGTATAAGGCTTTAAGTAAGTTAGCCATTTTAAATATATTCATCCTTCCAATCCAGAAGCATGGAATATTTTTCTATTTCTTTGTGTCTTCTATTGCTTTCAACATGCCTTACAGTTTTCAGTGAATAGGTCTTTCATATCATTAATTAAATTTAATCTTAGTCGTTTAATTATTTTATATGATTAAAAATGGGATTGCTTTCCTTGCTTTTTCTGCTAGTTCATTACTTGTATATAACAACACAAAATAGTTTTGCAAATTAATTTTGGAACCTGTTATTTTATTGTATTCATCTATTATTTCTAGCATTTTTACAGGAGTCTTTGGTCAAACAAAAACTATTTGTTTAAAGTTGTCTCTTGCATATATATATAAATATATGCATATATTTGTATATATACTAAAGGATAGCAGGCAGGAAGGAAGGGAGAGAAAGAAGCATTTTACTTATTTATTCATTTAAACTATTTCCCTCAGTCCTAGACTGGAACACCTAGGTCCTCAAACTGTATGTGGACTCCTTCCCAGGCATAGGCTTAAGACCTAAGTCAGTACTGCATGCCTTGAATTTATATTTTATGTTTTATTTATTCACACTTAAAATTCATCATTCACTTCCTTATGTATATTTCTACTTTTCTGTTTATCCCTAATTTCCAAAAATAATTCCAAGACAATTTAATGGGAGAGGAATACTATTATAAGCATCTGGTATTCAGATGCAGAAGAATGATACTAAATCTCTTACTGATACCATAAACAAAAATCAACTGAAATTGATCAAAGATTAAATGCAAGAGCTGAAAACAACAATGACAAAAACCTTAGATGAACATAGGGGCAAATATTTGTGATCTTTGATTAGTCAATAAAATGTAGTCAGAAGTTATAGATATGAGGCAGAGCACCGACTAAAAAATTTAAAATATAAATTATAAATTGAATACATTTAAAAACCATGAACCAAGCTATAATTTTTACAACTCGAAAGAGGACAAATAACCCATTTTAAAATTGTGGAAGGGGTTTGAAGAGACATTTCTCCATATAAAATATACAACAGGCCAATAAACACTTGAAAATATACTCAACATCATTAGTCGCCACGTACATTCAAACAATGAAGGAGTATCACTTGACACCCTCTGTAACGGCTATAATAACAGACAATAACAAGTGTTTACAATATCGTGAATTTGGAATCCTCATAATTTCTAATGACAATGTAAAATAAGCCTGCTACTTTGGAAAGCAATCTGACATTACCTAGAATGTCAAGCTTAAAGTTATATGACAGCAATTCCACTGTTAAGTATATGCACCAATGATTTAAAAATGGGCACTGAAACAGATACTTGTGCATCAATTTTCATAAGCAGTATTTACATTAGGCCAAAGATGGAAGCAACCCAAATGTACATCCACTAAGGAGTGTTTAAATAAGATGCAGAAGGATATAACAAGTCCCAAAAGGGAAGCAACCAAGAAGCCTGTCAACTAGTGCCAGGTTAAATGAACAGTGGTTCCTCCATTCCATGGAGTATTAGGCAGCAATAGGAAAGAATGAACTATTGATACACACGATCTGGATGAATCTCCAGAGCATCATGCTAAGTGAAAAAATAGTTAAACTCTAAAGGTCGCATATTCTATGATTCTCTTTCTATAAAATTCTTGAATGGCAAAAATATTATAGAAATAAAGTACAAATTAGTTGCCTTTAGTGATTAAAATGGATTTAGTGATTAAAATGGATAGTCATTAACAGGGAAATGAGGGCCAGATCACAAACCTTTGTGGTGCTGTAAATGCATCTTGACTATCAATATCAATGCTCTGGTTGTGTTGTAGCAAAATAGTGTTAAGTGATCTCATCATGAGAAACTGGGTGGAGGCCACAGAGGAATGCTACATATTTCTAAAATGTAAATATACAGTTAGTTCTATTGCATTTCTGTGTTCTAGCACTTTGAAAAGCAATCTGAAATGCCTCAAAATGGTAAGTCTAGAGCTTAACAATGAATATTATTATATACACTACCAATGAAAAACTGAAAAAAAAGAAATTCTAGTATACCATTTCCAAAAGATCCCAAACATAAAATAATTAGAGATCACTTTAACAAAACCTGAGCAAAGGCAGTACACTGACAATGAGACTCAAACTCCTGCTCAAAACACAGCACATCATTGTTAGCCTTCCAGGTCCCTAGAAATATGCCTTCTGTTCACCAGAGGAAGGAAGCAGAAATAAAATATCCAAGACCTGTTGATGATGCTTCTGTTGGACTTTTCCCCATGACACTAGTTTCTACTAAATTATTCTCTCAGACCCCATGAATCTATAGGTTCCTTGCCATCCAGCATTGCATTTTCTCTCACTAGCATTCCATTCCAACCTTCGCACACACTGTGAGACATAAAACCCTGCCTTTATTTGGAAATAGCATCCCCACTGGCACTTACTCTCTGAAATCACCATGCCTCAGACCATGCTGTTCTATTCTATCATTCAACATAAATTTTAAACATCCTTCTCTGTGCCATGAATTTTAGGGAAAAAATAAACAAACTATATTCTCCATCCTCTCTATGTTCAAGTTAATAAGGATAAATCAATTTATTTTAGATAAGACCCCAATTCATAACATGTTTGATATATGACTTCTCAGCAAACCATTGTGGGTCTTCTACAGAAAAGAAAAAAAGAAAAAAAATAAAACCTAGAGCTCTGGAAACCTGTGCACTGAAACTTGTGCATGATCTACATTTAACTGATCATCAGTGATTAGTGATGTTGAGCCCTTTTTCATATATTGCTGGAAATTTGTATGACTTCTTAAGCAAAATATCTATTTAAGTCTTTTGTCCATTTTAAGTAATTTATTTTTGATTAATGAATTGCAGGATACTCCTATGTACACTGAAACTAATAATACTTATCAGTTAGATGATTTTCAAATGTTTTCTTCCACTCCTCTTTTTTTCCCTACTCTGTCAATAGTTTCCTTTACTATGCAGAATCTTTAGTTTGGTGCAGTCCCACTTATCAATGCTTTAGTTGTCAAATCCAATAATCCAATACCAATGTCAAGAAGCTTTTCTCCTGTATATACTTTATTCAAAGAATTTTAGAGATCCAGTACTTATGTTGAAGTATTTAACTGATTTTGAGTTGATTTTTATGTGTGGCTTGATAGTAATCCAATTACATTCTTTGGCATGGAGATCTACAATTTCCCAACATTGCTTCCTGAAGATATTCATCTTTTTTTCAGAAAGAAAATTGATGTCGGTGCACCTCTGAAGGAAGCACACAACATAACCCTTGATTCGAGTTCTGGACCTGAGGGGAACAACCCATGTGAATAACTAAATGAAAAATAAAGTGCTTCTTCCTTTTCAAAAAAAGAAAATTGATATATACTAATTTATGAACTAATTTAAGAATTACTTTACTTGTACTTAATTAAGTAGTCAATGTTTCTCAAAGGAAGCTTCACAATATCATATCATAAAATGGCCTGTAAATAAAGTGTGTGGTGGGATAAAATCACATAAGATTCCATACATTAAATTCTCTGTGAATTCTTTCCAATAAAAACATTATATTTAAATAAAATACGAGACTTTATTTTATTCAGGAAAAAACCTGAGTAATTTTTAAATTTCTCTTTATACTTTATATATTCAGGATAATTTCAGTCTATAATGTGAAATTTTGATGACATAGTCAACAGCAAAAGTTATATATATATATATGTATACATATATATCCATTATGCACATTTAGAAGAAAAGTCACGTGTAGTTAAAATGCATTACGATCTCATTTGCTGCCTTGTATTTAATCATTGTTACTGTATCCAGCTATTTAACATTACTTGGATAAATGAAATACTTTATACAATATTTTTGTTTTGTTATGTTTTAATCTTTATTTTTATTAAAGAGAAGAATGAAGGGGGAAGGAATGAACGAAAGAATAAATGAAGGAAGAAGAGGGGGAGGGAGGGACAGGAGGGAGGACAGGGAGAGAGTAGGGCAGCATTTTTAGTTCATTGTTTTTTGTTTTCCTCCTCCTCCTGGGTCATGAACCCATGTCCTTGCTTGGTCTTTACATGGTCCACACTCCAGATTTCTCAGCTGCCTGAACTGCAAGGATATGGCCTTATTATTTCTTTGTTTATATTGCTATATTATTTTTAGAATATTGAATCCTCACTTTGTCTGTGTACATTTCACATCACACCCACAAGCAGAGTTCAGTTCTAGTGCTATCACCACCCCCCCACCTTTCTTTCATTGTGTCCTCCCCCTCCTACCCCTCCAGGCAGCCAGTCTTGTGTCCTCTGAATTCAGTAGATTTTTGTCTGCTAATTTGCTTTATATTCCACATAAGTCAAACCATCCTGTACCTACCCCCCGCCTTATTTCACACAATCACCTCCATTCAGTTTGTTTCAAAAAACAAAATAATATCCTTTTTCACAGTTGCATAGAATTCCATTGTGCATATGCACCACAACTTCTTTATCCAGTCATCTGTTTACAGAGTGAAGAGACAATCTTTTCCTCTCTTGGTTTTCTGTTACATTTACCTGTATGTCTTTATGCCGGTACCATACTGTTTTAATTAATGTAGCTTTGTAATACATTTTGAAGTTAGGAAGTGCAACGTCTCCAGATGTGTTCTTTTTCTTTCAAGATTGTTTTTGCAATTACAGTTCTTTTGTGGCCCCATATGAATGTTAGTTTGTTTTACTATTTCTGTAAAAATGCCACTGGAGTTTTGAAAGAAACCACATTGAATTTGTACATCTCTTTGGGTAGTATGGACATTTTTAAACAATGTTAATTCCTCCAAGTCAAGAACATGTGGGTGTCTTTCTATTTGTTTATATCACTTTTATCAGCATTTTATAATTTTAAATGTACAAGTACTTAATTTCCTTGCTGTACAAGTATTTAATTTCCTTGCTGAAGGTTATTCCTAAATATTTTATTCCATTTGATACAATTGTAAATGGCATTGTTTTCTTAGTTTACTTTTTGAATCATTATGGGCATTTTTTTCTTCAATGGATAAAGGGGTAGTATTTATGAATACGGTGGAGTGAAACTGACACTCCTTTGGAGGTTTAGCTAAAATGGTAATATAATTTTATCAAGTATGCAACTGTCAGAAATTATGACAATACCTTAACATTAGTTAAACATTTCAGTAGGGTGTTTAACTACTTTTCTAATTATAGTTCTTTTACACTGCCTATAAAAAAGTTTAAATACTCTAACATTTAGCATTTATCTAAATTTTGAATCATATCTCCCATCATTGCTTCATGTGTCCTTAAAATTGGTCTTGGTATAAGGTTTTATACATGATTAAAATCTACCTTTATGTTTTAAATTTAGGTCTTTAACTTACAAAATGATATGAGTTTAGATCTGCACTCATTATATATATGATAAATAATCTTCCATCACCAAATTTCTAATAGTTGTTCACCGCAGTTCATTGGATCCTCATTATACTTAACTCCTACGCCCCACCTCACTTTCCCTTTGGTAACTTCAGTTCTGTTGTCAAATGGTAATTTTTTATTTTGTCTGTTTATTTATTTTTTCTTTATATTCCACATATGGATGAGATCATCTGGTATTTATCTTTCTTCTGACTTATCTCACTAAGCATGATCCCATCTAGTTCCATCCATATTGCTATAAATGTCTGGATTCCATTTTCTTTTTTAACTGCTGAGTAGTATTTCATTGTATATATACATGTATATGTGTGTGTGTATATATATATTTTTTAGGATACTGAATCCTAACTTCGTCTGTGTACATTTCACATCACACCCACAAGCAGAGTTCAGTTCTAGTGCTATCACCACCCTCCCACCTTTCTTTCATTGTTCCCTCCCCTCCTACCCCTCCAGACAGCCAGTCTTGTGTCCTCTGAATTCAGATATATATATATATATATATATATATATACACACACACACATATATATCATCTCTTCTTTATCCATTCATCTATAGTGGGCAATTATGTATTTTTCATTTCTTGACTATTACAAACAATGCTGTAATAAACACGAGGGGAAGACTGTATCTCTTTGAATTGGTGTTTCATGTTTTTTATATAAAGACCCAGCTGTGGGATAACGGGGTCATATGGCATTTCCATTCTCAATTGTTTTGAGGAATCTCCATATTTATTTTCATAGCAGTTGCACCAATTTACACTACCACCAACAGTGTGAAATCATTCCTTTTTATCTGCCTCATTGCCAACGCTTATTGTTTCCAGTCTTTTGGATAACAACCATTCTAACAGGTGTGAAATGAAATCTCATTATTGCCTTGATTTGTGTTTGCCTAATAACAAAGAGAAAGAATATATTTTCATGTGCTTATTAGCCATCCGTATGTCTTATTTGGAGAAATATCTAGAGCTTCTGCCTATTTTGTAATTAGATTGTTTGCTTTTTCTGTTGTTGATTTTGATGAGTTCTTTTTATATTTTGGATATTAACCCATTATTCAATGTGTAATGTGCAAACATCTTCTCCCATTTAGCAGCATATCTTTTGTTTTGATGATAGTTTCTTTCACTGTGCAGATTTTTAGTCTGATGTTTGTTTATTTTTGTTTTTAATTTACTTTTTAAATAGTTATCTGTTCATGTACAGAACTACCAAATGATCCAGCAATTCCACTTCTGATTAATATCAAAAGAAGTGAAATAAGGAGATATCCAAACTTCCATGCTAACTTTAGCATTATGTGAATAATCATGAAGTGAAATATCTCAAGTGTCTCACTTTGCAGGCAAATGGATAAAGAAAATGCACCATTTACATACAGAGCATATTAGCCAGCCTTAAAAAATAAAGTCCTATCTTTTGCATCAGCATGGATAAACCTGAAGACATTATTCTAGTGAAATAAGACAGTCACAGAAGAATAAATATTAGTGTTTTCACTTAAATGAGGTATATAAAATAATCAAATTCATAGAAGTAGATAACAGAATGGTAGTTGCCAGCGACTGAAGGTTGGGAAAATGTGGGCATTGATCAAAGGTATAAAGCTTCACTTACACCTAGGCTGACCTTAAGTAACATTTTAAATGGGACAGTATCTGTTTTCATATTTTCCTACTGTCCTGTCATCTTAATACAAAGTCATTTTTTTCTTTTTAATAAACCAGGGCCATCTTTAACATTCAGTACAAGGGGCAGTTGAGTTGCTTGGGTTCATTCTGTTGAGGGGGCCCCAAACCACCTGCTCCCTTTAGCCCATGTTAAAGACAGCCCTTGTTGGTGCTGACTTTCTGGGCCATGGAAGAACTATGGGAGTTATTTCTGGCACAGTGGGCTGTGGGGGTTATTGGTCATTTTTGGCACTGGGATGGTTAAAGCAGCATGTGTTTTAGGCAGTATATTTGGAGTGGGACTTATAGGGGCGCCAAATTTGTTTTTCTCCTAAAGTGCCAAAATTCCATGCACTGGTCCTGGACATATGCATGACATCCCACTGGACCACACATCGTTACTATGTGATCACCCATCAGCATCACATAGTGCTTACTTGTTGCTGGCTGGCTGCTCTGCTCCTGCCCACACTGCTCCACCTCCTGTATTAGCCATTCCAGTGTCCCCTTTTTGCGTCAAGGAAATATGGTCAGCCCTCTTATACCAGATGAATAAGTTCACGAGATCTGTTGCAAAGCATAGTACCTGTGATTTAAGAAAAAATGGTATTGCACACTTAAACTATGTTAAGCTGATAGACTATATATTACGTGTTTTTAGCATACGTGTGGGTGTATGTGCACATACACATAAGCAGTCATTCTCACAAAAACAAAACTCATAAAAGAATGCATGACAATTTGGGGAGGTAAGAGATGTGTTTAGGAAATGCGTTGTGCTATGGTTTCCTGGGTAGAGGCATCTTTCCAAATTCATCAAGACGTATATGTTAACTGAATGTATTTTGTATAACTATAATACATCACTAATGTTTTAAAAAGATGATAGGGAAGTTTTTTATTTTTTAAAGGTATGGACAGGAATGAAGATGAGCAGAGGCAGGCAGACAGGCAGAGAGAAATGGAAAAGACACTTTATTTTATTTCGTTGTTCACCTTGGTTAGTCCCCTGTCCTGGTACTTGAACAGGGGACCTTGGGATGTATGTGGACTGTGCTCAGGGTGTACTAGACTGCTAGGCCACAGAGGGAACCATGACAGGGAAGTTTTAACAAGGAAAGAAAACAGGAATCTGAGGATAATAAATGATACAAAAATCTATGTAGGGGGCAGAATATGAAAGAATTACCTCTATTATTACCAACAAAACAACAAAAATATTAAGAAAAATTGCAAGAAATATTTAGACATTGTTGTTTTCCCCATTAATCAAGTATTCTTGGTAATGATACCAAAAAATAAGTACTGAATAATCAAATTATATGAATAGTCATGCTCCAAATTACATATACACACAGATGGTGAAACATGTGATGATGTGAACCTTGCTAGTCATTCAGCTAAAGCAAATACTCAAATTTACAATCACTGAATTAAGAAAAATGTTCATTCTTACAATGCAAAATTTGTTTAAGTGATAATTTGTTATTCTTATGTCTTACAGCAAATGATGCAATAATACACAACATGGGTCAGTGGAGAGTGTTTGGATACCAGCTGGAATAACAATAAAATGCCATAAAATATTTTCAATCTTTTCCCCAACTGACGCTGCCCCCATAGAATTTATCTTATAATGAAATCAGTCAAAAATGAGAAAGATATCATGCATACCCAGACCCTCAATGCAGCATCATTTTAAACAACCCTGAAGAATTGAAAGCAACCTACATTTCTAACAACAGGGTATAGTCATTAATTGAATAATGGACTTTCCCCCCCATGGATCTGCTTGTTCTCTAGAAAAATAATTATTTGAGTGCTCTAGCAGTCAGTAAAGGGCTTGTAAAATTATTGCTAGGTGAAAATCAGAATATAAATTTTATGGAGCTATCAGTTAAACTACTCAAGAAACATTTATTCATATGCAAAAAAGGACCACCCAGGCATGCAAACATATTATAACTTGTATAATGTGTATAGCATTGAAATTCATTTGATGGGGAAGATAGAATAATGGGAGGGGGTGGGAAGAGAGGGAAGGAAATCAGTCCTTAGGCAATGAGTGGAGTGGAAACTGTTGCCAGGGAGACGGGTTACTAGGCTCCTGAAATAGTGTAAATGAGAGATGATGAAATTCTAAACCAAGGCGGAGACTATGGGGATAAAGTGAAAGGAAATACTGAGGTTACTATTTTTTTTAACGAAAAAACATCTGAGAAAAGAGGAAGAATTCTTTTTCTTCAGGAAAAGCACAGAAAATAGAGGTTGTCTTTCTGACAATTAAAACAGTTTGAAATGGTAATATTCAATATTTGTGTTAAATATTAAACCAGCATAAAGCAATTACCACTTCTTATCATATATTCTTACAGCCTATGAGGCTGTTTCATCAGTATCCTCATTTTAAAGAGGATACAACTAAGGTGGGAAAGGTTTAATGCCTTTTCCACACCCCATACTGTATGAGTGAGAGATCAAGAATTCCAACCAATAATGATCCTTAACTTAGACCCAGAATTTCCTACAATCTCAGTACCTGGATAGCAGTGATACTGCATACAGACAGACTTTGTCCCTCCTTCATTTCTTCCTTCCTTCCACCATCCCTCCCTACCTTTCTCCCTCCCTCTTTCCTCCCATCTCTTCTTATTTCATTCTTTCCCTCCCTCCTTATTTCCTTTCTTCCTTCTCTCCCTCACTCCCTCCCTCCTCCCTCCCTTCCTCTTTTCTTTCTTTTTTGCAATTCTATTTCTAGAATCCTTGGCCTTCTCCACCTGGTTACTTTGCTATTCTGAAGATTGGTATTTTCAGTGATTGTCTCTAAGTGGAAACTCAGCAGTTAATAAACATAGAGGGAGAAAGGCTTGTTAGTTTTCTCCAAATTAAAGTAAAAAAAAAGATAAGAGAAGCCAGGTTCACCCTTCCAGTATTTCTGGGAATGGAGGAGAGAAATTATGATATAGTGGAGGATGGACTTAAAGGAGCATACAAAGGTGGACTCAAGTTCCTTTTCCCTGGAGAGGGAAGAAGCATAAGTCCCTGAGCCACGATACAGTCCATGGCTGGGTAGAGACTAGTGGGAAGGAGAATACACCATAGGTATGCATTGCAAGAAAACTCAGAGAATAGCGTAGGAAACAAGATCTGCATCTTACTGATGAACATATGATGATCAGTCCGTGGAAAAAAGAGTGAAGAAACAATTTAGTTCATAAAACAGACATCAGAAAGATGATTACATGAGATGACAATAAAATCCATTACTGTAGGACTAGAGTCTTGACTGGACTCATGGGGTTTTAAGAATGTTTGGGTTTTTGTCTATTTTTCAAAATGTATACAATCCACACTTTTGAGTGCTTAATTTTTTTAAATTATACAGTGTGAATGCATGTGGAGAAATGACAGTCAACAGGCTCGCAGGGAGCTCTAAACTTGTGGAAATGTTTTTGAATGTAATTTGCCAATAAGTGACAAAGAATAATATGATCATATTCTTTTATACAGCAATTACATTTCTACAAATATGGAGATTAAATATTCACAAATAAGGATGTATTAAGTGGCAGACAACAACAGCATAAATTGAAAAATATGAAATGCCTATCAGTGATAAATATTTTAAATGGAATATGCCTAGTTAATATAATATTGAGGTTCCCTTAAATTATATAAGATATTGATATGTAAATATACTCTCAACTGGAAAGCAATTTAAAGACATGTCAATACACTATTCTATTATTATTTTTCAGTCTACACATGTATAATACCACTGGATAATATAGGAAACAAACAATGGTTTGACGAAGGGAAATACAATTGCTAGAGAATTTTTACTTTACATATGTCTATTTGTCTTATTTATACATTGTTACATTTAAATTACAGAAAACATTTTAACTTTGAAGAAAAATATAAACACTCAAAATGGGCAAAACGCAGCATTAAATATAAAAATGCTTCACCTTTCATAAAATAAATCAAATCCAGAATCATTCTCATATTCTCATATGTACAGTTTCTAAGGATTTTAAAATGTACAGAAAAGTTGATGAAACAATATCATATATTTTGAATCACAAGGAATCAATTAGGCAAAACAAAGAAAGTATATTGACAATGCCGTATCTTCTTTTTCTGAGAAATTCCAAAATTCAGTATGAGGAAAATTGCAGAGATAAGACAATAATTTCTTTACAAGGATATCCATCATGTATTTCTTGAGGACTACTTAAAATAAAAATACTAAAAAGATAAGACTACAGAGTGTCTTGCACAATGCTGCTTCTGCAAATTTTTTAAATCATGAAGGTAATCAGACCTAGACATCACCAGGATTTAGTATATTAAAACAAAATAGGATGAGGAGGACTTGCTGCAGATGCAGAGAATAATCCTGATGGAGAATCAAATCAACTTAGGGACCAAGTGTTGGTGAGGATGCAGAGAAAAGGAAACACTTTTACATTGTGAGAGGGAATGTAAATCAATACAACCATAATGAAAAGCAGAACGGAAATTCCTTCAAACAATTGAGGATGGAAATTCTATATGACTCCATGACCTTATGGCTGGGTAATAACCCCCCAAACCCACAAAAACACGAACTCAGAGAGATATATGTACCTTTATGTTCAGTGCAGGATTATTTACAGTAGCCAAGAAATGGAAAAAACCTAAGTGCTCATGGACAGATGAGTGAATAAAGATGTGATATATATTATATATTTACAAGTGATAAAATCCTGCCATTTGTAACAGGATAGGAATATACTCTGTGAAATAAGTCAGAAGAAGAAATGCAAATATCAGATGGTATCATTCATATGTGGAATATAAAGATAAAAATAAGTGAACAGACAAAGCAAAGACCAACCTTTGGACATTAACTACTCCTTTTCCATACTGAACACATAATAATTCGTGAAGGATGAGGCAGAGTACAAGGAGGAGTTTTCTTTAGTTGTGAACAATTATCCCTAAATTAAGCACTGATCTGGTCGGGTCTAACAAATCTTAAAAGTCCATGCAATTCAACTAAAGAATAAAGAGATGAGTGGTTCTAACAAGATGAAATTCAAAATGCCTGATGATACCAGGCATAGAGAGAAGCCAGAGAATGCAGCGTAATGTAATTGATGGAGATTTGACACAGATGTTAGAATTAACGGAAAAACAACTAGAAGTTATTATAACTGTATTCCAAATGTTTGAAAATTTAGAAAGAGACATGAGAATTGTAAAAGAGATTTAAAAAAACAAATTCATAGTGATAGAAACTAAAATATGTGAGATGTAAAATACACTGAGTGGAATAATGAAAAATCAGATACTGTATAAGAAAATGCTAGTGAATTTTAACCATATTAAACAGAAATTTATCTAAGTTAAATATAATTTAACTATATATAATATATAGTTACATATAATTATAATATTATAATTATCTCATAATTAAGAGTATAATTTAAATTTTTTTAAATGACTACAGTGAGCTGTGGGACAATATCAAGCAGAACAATAGCATATTATATATTGTTGGGCTCAGATTTATTATTTTAGATTAAAATTACCTGAAAAGCAGCTAAAGAATAATATTATAAATCTCCCTATTTCTTAAAAACAGGAAATAAATCTCCCATGTGAAGGGTACTCTCTCTCCCTGTATCAAGAGGGAAGGAGCCGTCATATTGCTACAGCAAGGTTTGCAGGGTTTATCTCCCCATGTAAACGAGCTCTGCTTAGATCACGAAGTCAGTGCACAAGCCTCAACTTTTCTCTGTATTGAGAGTTCTCCTCAGATTTATAATTTCTTTGTCTAAAACATATAAAATCAACCTGCGATGGTCATTTCTTTGAACTGGCTTGTAAAATTCCCATGCATAATAATTGCTTTTTTCTTCTGTTAACCTGTCCTTAATTTGCAGGATTGTGTCAGCTAACAAAAGTGTAGAGAAAAAACTTTCCCCAACCACATACATGTCATTTGTGTCTCAAAAAACTGAAAATGTAATGATGACTTATTATTTAAAATTTTATGAAAAGTAAAAAACTCATTCAAGAAACTTAAGCCAGAACAACAAATTCTAAATAAAATACCAATGTACCGCATAATAAAAATATATCACACTTAAAACAAAACACTTAGAATACTGAGAATGGTTAGCAGCCTCCAATGAAAGATACATCACATACGAAGGAAGAAAGACAGGGATGGGGGCAGATATTTCCTTGTAAGCAGTGAAACTAAGGACACAATCTTCAAAATAAAAAAAAAGATAAAACTGTAAGCAAAGAATTTTATAAACTATAAAAAAACAATTTCAAAGAGATGTAAGATGAAGACATTTTTAGAGATATTAAAACTGAATGATGAGAATGAAGTCATGGAAATACCAGAGTAGCAAACTAGTGTATTGTTTTCTCCACTGCAGCAACTATGAAAGTGACAAAAATGGACAGAATCATCTTCTCAGGATTTTTAACTCTATTCAAAACCTTACAGTGATCAGGTGAGTACCTAATGAAGATAGGACTGAAAAAGCTTGGTAATAGAAAATTCTGACATTTCTGCTCATTACCTATTATCCCCCCTTCAAGACAGTGTTCCTGATGTGACTTACTGATGCCTGGGAAGAAATGCAAAACTTCATTTTCCTAAAATTTTCACTGTCAGGCAGTTTCTTGAGGGAGTAATGTAGAAACTGGCCCCTTTTTTGCTCTTAGCTTGGGCTAGAAAATGAGAAACGAAAAAGCAAAATAACCAAACCACTGAAAAGGGAAGAAAACATTTGCAAATACTTTTCCTCAGAAATTTCTATCATACAGAATGTATCATGAACTTCTTCAACTCCATGAAAAAATGATAAACAGTCTAACTAAAATGCGTAAAGGATATGACTAGACATTTCTCCAAAGAATTTCTATGTAGGGTGATGTGAGAATCTGACTCAAACCCATCCTTGAAAGTGGATTCAGCGACTGGTCAGCCCTGAGCACCCACCCAAATGGACAAGTGGACTTATTGGGGTCATAACTGCCTTTGACTGCACTGGCTGCACCGGGGATGTCCTGTTCTGGAATGCTGCTGCCCCTGCCTACTTGGCTGCTCTTTGTTCTTGTCCACTAGGTTATTCTTAGCCGCTCACTATCCTCCCTCTACTGCCATCTCCTTTAAAAGAGCCTCCTCCTTGCTGACAGGGTAACTTTCCAGTCACTTCCCCAACCCATACATCCGGGGAGGCAGAGACATACCTGACCAGTCACCATCAGGGCCCTCTGTTGCAAGTACAATAAAGGCCATGTCCTTGCCACTTGTGTCCTCTCATGACTTCCTCGGACTATCTACTAACAGGGCATTACTCTGCCTGGACCTGAACAACTACAGATCACCACACAAATGGCAAAATGCACACGGAGTTATGTTGAACATGATTAATCATTACATAATGCAAATCAAAATCACAGTGAGATTCCACTTCATATCCACTATAGTGACGATCAAAATAATAAAAGACAGGAGAGAACATAGCAAATGTTGACCAAGATTTAGAGAAGCTAGAACCCTTTATAAATTGATGAGAATGTATCATAATAGACTGGCAATCCTCTTAAAGTTACTTGCTAAATAACTTGATTGTGGTAGTCATTTCACAGTATATATGCATATGAAAATACTGTGTTTCATGCTTTAAATATGTATCACTTGATTTACCAATTATACCTACCTCCACAAAGTATAGGAGTTAGAGGACAAAAAGATAAACATAGGCTGACTCTTGGAATATGACCCAGGATGCCATTTTGTGGTATATACCCACTTTACCAAATTAAAAACCAGTGCTCACGAAATTCTGCCACTTGCAACAGCACATGTGGATCTAAAGGGAATTATTATTAAAGAGGTAAGTCAGAGGAGAAAGACAAACTCTGCATGAGTTCACTAATGCGTGGCATATAGAGAAACAAAACAAATGAACCAAAAATAGACATTCAGTCCATAGAATCAAATGAGTAGTTACCAGAAGGAAAAGGGCTAGGGACAGGCAAATCAGGTGAAAGGAGTCCATTATATAGTGAAGGATAGAGTCAGACCATTGATAATAAACTTAATGTATTATATATAGATGTCAATTTGTGATGATACACACCTTAAAGCGACATGTTAGAAAACTCACTGTTCTGTCAACAAATTAAAAAAAAACACTATACTCCAATACTCCTATATGAATAATTTTATTTCCTATATCCAGTAAACACCCTTGCAAAAGAAGGGCAAAATAGTCATTCTCAGACAAAGATAAACAAGTAATTCATCACCAGTAAACTTGTCCTGTAAAAATGTTGCAAAAATTCTTCCAGAGAAAAGATAATTATTTATGCAGAACTTTGATCTGTATAAAGAAAAGTGGTGTCAGAGAAGGAATAGATGAAGGTAAACAAAAATCTTCTGCATTTCTTATCTTAAAGAAAACTGCTTGTTAAAGTATAATAACCACAATGTATTAGCTGATTATATTTCTTCTCCCTGCTGATGAAATGTATTGTATTAATTCATTAGCATTCAAATACTGAATAAGCCTTACATAGTTGGAATAAATCCCACTATGCTATGCTGTATAATTCTCCATATACATTGCTGGATCTGACTTTCTTATGTTTGGAAATTTTTGGAATATAAATATAAAAACTGAATTTTTAAATGCTGGATAATCTCATGCAGAGAATAAAAGCACCTGAAAAAGTCATTTAGAATACAGCCTCATATAAATTAATCTAGACAAAGGAAAGAAAATAAATAAATTAAAAATAAGAGTCCCAGGAATCTATGGCAAAATAAAGCACACCTCTAAAAATTTATCATTGAAAATCCCGAGAGAAGAGGAGAATGAGTGTAGGTCTAAAAAGTATGTGAAGGAAGGAATACTGTCTGTATCATTTATAAATCTGGCAAAAGACATACATGCTTTGATTTAATAAGCTGGGCAAATTCAAGTAAGTCCATATCCAGGTACATCACAATTTTGTACACAAAATGACTTACTAAAAGAACTGCCGAATAACCTGGAGTAATTTGTACAATGAAATAAATTACAACATAATTAGTCTATAACCTAAAATCCAAAATAAGTATTCATAAGTCTGCACTGATATAAAAACATGATTGATTGAATAAATAAATGAAAGGAAAAGTTTTATGCATAGAAGAGTTCCAACAAATCAGTGTAAAAAATTGAGGGCAGCAGAAAATCACTATTAAAGCCACACAGGAAAATGTGCCCTGGGGAGTAGAAGTTGGTCCACCACCTCCAGCCAAGAGTAGTTCACATACTTCCCAAGGATCCGGGTTTATGTCCTGAAGCAGGCAGGGGTGAGTGGGGCAACCAAGATGTGCAACTAAAATTAAAATTCTTCAAAAAAAAACACAGTAAGAAAATGTTGCTGGCAAGTTTCATGATGAATACTAAAATTACTGGGTGCAACTTAAAGAGAAACAAGATAACAGACTATTTACATGGTCTCAAGCTATATTTCACCACTGTGTTTATTTTTGCAGATTTATTGGGATATACTTGACATACGTTATTGTGTAAGTTTAAGTGGAACAACATGATAATTTAATACACATGCTAGTGAACACATCCATCACTTGAAATATTTAGATTTACATTTTGTGTGTGTGGTAAGAACATTAAAGTCTACATTTTTAACAACTTTCAAGTGTATGATAAGTATTGTTAACAATAGGTATAATACCATATATGAGATCTTCATATCTTATTAATCTTATAACTAATTTGTAGATTTTTTGGCTAGCATCTCCCCATTTGCTTACCCCACAGCATCTGGCAAACATCTATTCTGCTTTTTGTGAGTTCAGATTTTAAAGATGTTCCATTGAGGTGCATTTAGGTTGTTTCCATACCCTTACTACAATGAATAATACTGCAGCAATGCACATGGGGATACAATATATATATCTGAGATAGTGATTTGAATATATACCTAGAAATGACAATGCAGGATCATATTAAGTCTTCTATAATGTTATAGAGAAACCTCCATATTGTTTTCCATAGTGGCTATACCAACTGACATTTCTTCCAACAGTTTACAAGTGTTAATTTTCTTCACTTTCTCTTCAACATTTGCTATCACGTGTGCGTGTGTTGTTTTTTTAAAGGAAAGATGTAGTTAGGAATGAAGGCGAGCAGAGGACAGCAGGCAGAAAAAGAGAAGGAAAAAAAACACTTTATTTTATTTAGTTGCTCATCTTGGTTGTCCCCACTGGCCCTCAGACATGAACACTGGATGCTGGGATGTGTGGACTGCACACAACTGCTACTCCACCAGAGCATGTCTCTCTTAGGCTTTTGGTAAGAGCCATTTGAGCATAGGTGTGTGATATCTTTTTTGTGTTTTTTATTTTCAATTATTTGATGATTAGTGATATTTGAGCATCTTTCATGTCCTTCCTAGCCATTTTCATGCCTTCTTGAATGTCTATTCAGATCCTTTGCCAAACTTTTAATTGAACTGAATATTTATTATGTTTGCTATTGAATTGTATCAAGTTCTGTATATATTTGGGTATTAGCTCCTTATTAGGTTGATGGTTTACAAATATCTTCATTGTCTTTTCATTTTGTTAATGGATTCTTTTGCTGTGCAGTAGACTTTTAGTTTAATGAAGTCCCACTTAGTGATTTTTGTTCTTATTGTTTATGCTTTTGGTATCTTACCTCCAAAAATCATTGCCAACACCAATGCCAAAGAAGTTTCTCTCTCCATTTTATCCCAGGAGTTTTTCCATTTCAGGACTTACATTTAAGTCTTTTAACTAATTTTGAGTTAACTTTTGTAGGTGGTGTAAGATTAATTATCAATTTAATTATTTTGCACTTGAATATCCACTTTGGTCAACATTATTTTTGTTGAAAAGACTGCTTTCCTCATATTGTACTGTTGGCTCCGTTGTCAAGGATTAGTTGAATTTATATGCATGGGTTTATTTCTGGGGTTTTAATTCTCTTCCATTGGTCAATTTGTCTATTTTATGCCAGTTCCCTACTGCTTTGATCATGATAGATTTTAGTGTAGTTTAACTAGGAAGCGTAATGCCTTCAGCTTTGTTTTCCTGTCTCAAGGTTGTTTTGGCATTTTGAGCTCTTTTGTATTTTCAGAAATATTTAGGACATTTTTCTATTTCTGTGAAAAATGTTACTGAAATGTTGACAGTGATTACATTAAA
Organism: Solenodon paradoxus; assembly: GCA_004363575.1. Lineage (NCBI taxonomy): Eukaryota > Metazoa > Chordata > Mammalia > Eulipotyphla > Solenodontidae > Solenodon > Solenodon paradoxus. The sequence continues at coordinate 389,991 of RJWH01001324.1, forward strand.
TCTATAATGATTATGCATAACATGGACGTTTAAACAACAATTCTTCTAACACATTAAAAGGGGATTATTTTCATTTATTTGCATCTTTGTCAATGTTATTCACATATTTCTTACGGTTTTTAGTGTCTGGATTTTGCACTTTATTGCTTATGCTTACTCCTAGGTATTTTAATAATTCTGATTCTATTTTAAATTTAATTGCTTTACTTAATCTCTTTTACATATTTTATTGGTAGTGTACATAAATTGATTTTTGGTTGATTTTGTGTCCTGAAACGTTATTGAGTTTGTTTATTAGTTCTAATAGCTTTTTGCTAGAGTCTTTGGGGTTTCCTATATGTAATATCATATTATCTGCAAACAGAAACCATTTAAATTTTTCCTCCCAGTTTGGATACTTTTTTTCCCTGTATTGTTCTGGTTATGTTACTATGGTTATTTTTAATATATATTTACATTGATTTTTTATGTTACTTCCATAAATGGAACTTAATTCCTTGAGTGCATTCTAGAATTAGTGATTTCCTTATAACAAATGAAAAGGGAAAATATTAACTTTACACTGAATAAATTTGGTCACTATTACTCTAAGAGATCCAGAGTAATATTAACACTGACTCATAATTACAACATTTATACCCTGATATGTCTCATAAAGGACATATCACTTCTATTTCTGCCCCCCAACCAAAACTTAAGTATAATCATAAAAAAAATCAGGCAAATCGAATTGCAAAGATATTTTTCAAAATGTTTCACCTGTTCTATTCAAAAGTAAAAGGTCACAAAAAGGGAATGTGAATAGAAATTATCACAATTAGAGAAAGCTGAAGGAAGAGAATGACTTGTCTGGGTTAGATTCTGGAACGTGAAAAAAATTAGAAAAAAAGTGAAATAAAATGAAGTCCAAGATAGTGCCTGCAAAAATCACTTCAAACATAAAGACAGTTAAGTTGAAAGTAAAAGGCTAGAAAATACATACAGTGTTAATGCTAAGTAAAAGAAAACTGTGTCTATTCCAGTATTAGACAAAGTAGATTTGGGATAAAATATATATCTATAAGACTACTTCATAAATATTAAAGGAAATATTATGCAAGAAGATGCAATAGTACTAAATATTTATATATCCAAATATATAAGCTCAAAATAAGTGGGTTACAAAAGATAGCTCTAAAAAAAGAAAATATATAACCACAATTTTATTTGGCAATTTCCATATTTTTCTTGCAGTAATTGTTAGAACAAGCAGAAAGACTACTAGCCAGAGGGATAGGAGAGTTGAACAAAAGCAAATTGACCTAACTGACCTATATAACATGTTAGGCCCTCCCCAAATCAGAATACACATTACTTTTAAATGAACATCTAAGAAAGGTAGACTATATTTTGGGCCATAAAATCCCTCAGTATATTTAGAAGAATTAAAAAATATTAAGTATGTTATTGTCTGAATACAAAGAACATCAGGAACCAATAATTGAACAGTATCTGAAATACCCCCACATATTTTAAAGCTAAATAAATAACCCTACAAAATTAAAGGGGAATCATATAACAAGATATGTGGGATTTTGTTAATGCATGTTTTATACACACACACACACACACACACACACACACACACACACACACATATATGAAAGGTCCCAAATCAACGACCTAGGCTTCCACATTAAGTGAATAGAAAAGGAAGGAAAATAAAACACTGAGTAGAAGAAAGGAAGTAATACATAAAAAGCAGTTGGAAACAGAGAACCAATAGAAAATATCAATGAGACAAAAATATTTTTTGAAAAAAATCAAGAAATTTGAAACTTTATCTAAACTGTTCAAGATCTAAAGACAGAAGACACAAAACAACAATGTCAACTGAAGGAGACAACATAACAGCTTCAAAATTACTAAAGGGACAATCATACAATATAGCGAACTACATGTTAATAACTTCTACAAATTTGGAATGTACAAATTTATTGAATAGCACAAAATGCTACACTTTAGTCAATAAATGTAGTCTTTAGATCTCTATACCTATTAAAGAAGTGATGCTTGAGTAGAAATTCTTCTGAGAAACTAAGAAATCAATGGAAGGATTTTAAAGACAAAGGTCTCTGCAAGATTTGTCTAATATTTGAACATCGATTAATGCACAGTAGTAACAAAGTGAAAAAGAAAAAAGTCGTATCATTTCAATAGAACATGAAAGCTATTTGAAAATGAAAGATTGAATCATATCCTTGCTATCCTAGTAACTACACAAGAATGTGCAGTGTAACTCTGAGATTCTAAGCAGTGCAGCAAAGCAAGAAACACAAGACAAGAACCAATATATTTTTAATGCTCAAATGACAGAATCGTCAATATGGAAGAGTGTGGAGATCTACAAAACAAAACAAGATAATATTCCTTAATTCAAATTACATTTATATTTGTAAGGTAATTGTATGCAGGATCAATAGGAAAAATCAATTTCATTCATATCTACACTATCAAGAGCAATTCAAGAACAAAATAAATTCATTCATGATAAAATATCAGTAAGTAAATTTGGATACATCTGACGAAAGTCATGAAAGATCCTTATATTGAAAAGTATACATTGCTGGAAGAAATTATGGAAGACCTAATAAAATGGAGAGACATACCAGGTCCATGGGTCAGATGATGCGATTTTTTATTTCTCAATCATAGATAAATGGCAGATAATCCTAATCAAAATCATGCGTATACTTTGGTAGAAATTAGTACACCGATTCTAAAATTGCTATTGAAATACGAAGAGTTTAGGACAGCTAAAACAACCTTGAAAAAGAAGATGAAAGATGAAACACTAACAATGCCTCATTTCAAAACTTATTACAACACACTATTAATAAACAGAGTGTGGGACTGGTGCAAGATAGATAGATCAATATAACAGAATAAAAACTCGAGAAATAAAGCTACTCATATCTGAACAATTGACTTTGACAGAGTTGCAAAGGCAACTCAGAGATGAAAGATTTGTCTTTTTGACAGCATTAACTTTAATCCACAACTTGGGTATGATACAAAAATTGAGTCAAAATTTATAAGCATAAAGTATGCCATTTCCATTGTAAGTGTACCCCCATATTAAACCCAAAACCATAAAGTGTCTAGTGGAAGGAAGAGAAAAATTATTTGATTCTGTGGGCTAGAAAAATGCTTATTAGCAATGGCATCAAAATGCACAATTTCTTGAAGAACAATTTGATAAATTGGACTTGTTCAAAATAAAAAATATTCTTCTCTCAACAAATAATGTTGAAGATTAAAAGGCTAGCCACAACCAAGATAAAGAATTTGCAAAGCACACTTCACCAAGTATATGGTCAATGGAAAGCATATGAAAAGTAGCTCTGTATTATTAACCATTTGGTAAATGATACTATATCTGCAAGGAGAAGCCAATCAACACATCTTCTTCAAATGGTCGAAAAAGTACCAAGTATTTGAAAGGATGTGAACAAAAAGGTACACTCAGGCACTGCTAGTGGAGATGTAAATATTATAATAACTTTGAAAAAACCATTTTCACAGTTCCCATAAAGTTTAAACATCTTTGCACCAAATAATCCAGCCAGTCCATTTTAGGAAGAGAAGTAAAGGCACATGTCCGCAAAAAGTCTTTTATGTAAATGCTCACAGAAATTTTATTAGGAATAGCCCTAAATTATAAACAATCAAAATGTTACCCATCTAGATTAAGGAAACTTTTTAAATAGTTAAACACAGCTCACACGATAAATTACCATTCAGCAATTAAATGAATTATAGGCATATGCTACAACATAGACTAATCTCAAAATAATTTACACTGGATGAAATAACTCAGACAGAAAAGATTACATGCTATATGATTCCATTTAAGTAATGTTCTAGAAAATGAAGAGTAGTTTATTATGGCAGAGCACAGATAATTGGTGATGTGACAGTAAAGCTGTTTCAGAGAACAATTAGAAAGGGACATGAGGAATCTTTGGGGGATGATGGAAATGACCATTATTTTGATGAAGGATGATAGATATTTATCAAAATTATCAAGTAACATTTTAAACATGTACAATTTATCATATTTCAATTACACCTCAAAAATATTGAAAAATAACTATGAGAATTCACCTGTGTTAAGTGACAGTGGCAAATAACTTGAGAAAAAAGAAAATCACCATTTTCAAAGGCACATATTTAAGAATACCTATGTGACTGACCCCACCCCATAATGAATGGGCTTTGTCATCATGCCCTGAAAGGAAATCTGTGACTCTAGACTTCTGCTTTCTAGGAAAAGTAAAGTTTCTTCTAGCTTTCCTTAGAATAGACAGATTTCAGTTCAAAGAGGACTTCAGAAGACATAACAAAGGCAATCAGATTACCAGGAAGAGGGATGAAGATGAATCCAAGACGTCTAATCAGAGACTGTGGTATAGGAAAGAATTTGATCTGTGTTCCAGATTCCTGACTCAGAACTTCAAGTATCCTTGTAATTTCCAAAGTGATAGAAGTGTCATTGATATGCTAATGAAGTGACCCATGATGGATCAGTAAACAGTTTCAAAATGGGAGCTGATTACCAGAAAGACCAATCATATAATTAGAGTTGGACTTACAGCTTCCAGACCTCTAGGGAGAGGAAAGTGGCTAAAGATTGAGCTCAATCACTTGGTCAATGATTTAAGAATGCATGTGTACACCATGAAACTTCAATAAACACTGGATACTGAATGTAAGTAGAGCTTCCTGGCTAGTGATTACATTGACAAGTCAAGAGAGTGAGGCACACTGACTCCACAGATAGAAAGTATGGAAACGTGATGCTAGGAAAACTCCTAGACATCACTCTTTGTAACTATGATATCATGTACAGCATTTTAAATAAGTTCTGTGAGTCACTCTAAAAATTCATTAATGAATTTTTAAACTTGAGGGGAACATGCAAAACCATACATTTATAGCAAGTTGGCCAGAAACACTTACGTCCTAGGATCCCAGAAGTTCAGTTTACACCTTAAAGTTAGAGAAATCTTACTAGGGGCCCTGTTTTTTCAGTTGTGGGGTTTTCACTAATTCTGAGTGGTTGCTGACAGAATTTAATTACAGCATATCAGTTTTGGGGGGGGATGAATGAAGAAAGTTGATAAAGTACATCTAAAGCAAATGGGGCCAAATTTTCTCTTCTTTCAAAGGAAGGTGCAGGCAGGAATGAAGGCAAGCAGGCAGGCAGGAAGGAAGACAGAAGAGGAAGAAGAACTTTATTTATTTTTCATTTTGTTGCTCACAATGGTTGTTTCCCCTAGGCCCAGGACTCAAATTCAGAGGTATGTGGATTCAGAGGCAATTGACCCAACTGCTCCTCCATCAAGGTTGCCTAATTTGTCTCTTTAACTGACAATATTAATGGAAAGGGAGAGAGATAAGGCCATGGCTATAAAATTACTTTACATAATTTATCTAATTATATATGTATAAGGCTAATCCCAGAGAATCAAGGTGAGTCTGTGAAAGGGGCCAATCTAACAACTGAGAGCTTTGAAATGATGAGGATGATGGGGCTGCACCTGTATGAAAATCTTCCTTCTTTCAGAAGTTAGTACCTAAGTGTAAGATCCCAATTTATCAGCAAATAAATGGGATTTAAGGTTATTTTCGAGGGACTCCTGAGGAATTCCAAAGGGATCTAATGATGCTGAGACACTGAACTCCCTCTATTTCTAGGCCATCTCACTGTGGGCCAATATGACTACTATACCAGATACCAATCATTAAGGAGAAATGCTAGAGTTGAACTTTATCCAGCATCTCTTGCTAGCTTCATGGTCTCTATACAAATTGGATATAAGTTCTCTATCCCTTAAAAGAGCTGCCCTTCTTGGCACATCCTGGTGGAGTAATGGTTGGGTCTGCTGTCTCCAGCTAGGCATAGTCCATACACATCCCAAGAACCTAGGTTCGCATCCCAGAACTGGGAAATAAAATAAAATAAATAAAATAAATAGAATGCTTCTACTCTTCTACTTTCTCTCTCCCTGCCTGCCTGCCTGCTCATCTTCATTCCTGCCTGCACCTTTCCTGAAAAGAAAAGAGAAAAGAAAACAAAAGATGTACTTCAGCTGACCTTTTCCTTTCATAGATTTTGTACAAGCACCCAATTATTAATCTATTTCTTGAATGAGTATCTAGATTATCATTTTTCTTGACACATCATTGATCCCTCTCTTAAGTTGAAACATAAGCCCCTAAAATATATCCTTGTCCTCAGCCCTGGGACAGGTGAATGTTACCTCAGATGGCCAAAAAAAGTATTTGCAGATGTGATTAAGAATCTCAGATGAAAGCATCTTGGATTTAGGTGAACCTTAATTCTAATGACTGATATCTTTATAGGATGAAAGAGATCAGAGACAGAGACACATTAGGTGGATGACCATGAGAAGATGGAGGTAGAAATTAGAGTTATTTTGCCACAAGGACAAAGAAGTCCAGGAGTTAACAGAAGGAAAGACAAGCTTCCCGCTATGATCTTCAGTGGGAGCATGATCATGCCAACATCTTTATTTCACACTTCTAATGCCAAAACTCTGATAGAACAGCTTTCTTGTTTTAAACCACAGTGTGGTGATTTGACATAGAAGTTCCAGGAAAATGATACAGGGGAACATTTTTAATTCAAGAAAATGCATTGGTTTCAATGTGTAGAATAAACTTCAGTGAATAAACAGGGGTAAAATGTTAGTAGGAGTCATCTGTGATCATACAGATGGGAAATCACAGCTATGTGCTGAGACATGAGTAGCTGCAGCATTTAGGAGGTGAGAACTGTGTGACTGATGGTATGTGAAGACACAGGCAAATCAAAGGCATTCTCATTCTTCTTGAGTAACCTGGGCAGATAGTCATGCTATGTGCTGAGTCAAGGACACTTAGACAACAGAAATATGTGGCTATGAAGTGGAATGGAGTGTTGCATTCATAGTTCCAAGTCATAGTGTTAAGACGTCATTTAGGCAGTTGGATTTCCAGTTAGAGACCACAGCACAGACATTGCACGGTGGATGACCATCAGTGTTTAGAGCATAATTTCAAGCTCTAAGACATGATATTGGTCAGGGAGAGAATAGGAGTATAAGAGAAGGGGACACGTGGATAAACCATAAGAAATCTTAACTGTTAGGGAACCACTGGAGAAAGAAGCACTATCAAAAGGTGTGATAAGATGAAGAAAGAGAGAGAGAAGACTCTCTGGAAGGATAATTGTGACTTGGGTTGGTGTGTATGTGTGTGTGTGCATGTGTGTGTGTGCTCTGTCAGTATGAGAGGAAGTCAAGATGGGTTTAGTAGATACAATTATTAAAGTGATAACAGCAAATACTATAAATACAACTGTGTTCCTACATTTGACAACTTAGATGAAACAGACCAAATCCTTAAAAACCACAAAGTATCAAAACTCACCCAGCACAAAAGAAAGATCCTTAAGCCTGTAACAATTTTTAAAAATGAATTGGTGGTTACAAAACCACCTGGAAAAGAAGTTTCTGGGTACTGATGGTTTCAGTGAAAAAGTTGAACATTTAAAGAAGAAAAAAGCACATTCTACACATTTTCTTCCATACAAGTGAAGAGGAAGGAATAGTCTCCAAGTAATTTTATAAGACTATAATGCCTTGATATCAAAACCAGCTAAAGTGATTACAAAAAGACCAATATCCTTAAACACAGACATAATCCTTAACAAAGTATCAGCAAATTAAATCCAGCAATACGTAAAGAAAAAACTATACAACACGGCCTTGAACTTAGGGTCTACTTGAACAGGGTTTATCTTCAAGAAGTTTGTTGGAGATGAAGCAATCTATTTTAATGTGTCCCAGAAATAAATCTAGTCAAGAAAGTCATATGATAGTCTGGAAAAAGGCTTAAATGTCCTGGCCCTGTTGGTGGGTTCTGTCTTTCTTCACTTCTCTCTGCTTGTTATTTTCAGGGATTCAAAATTAAAGACTATTCTACCCATCAGAGGGTTTTGGCAATGTATGCAGAATGCATCTTATTTTCTTGATTTCTTTTTTTTAACACTTCATTTTTGCCCCTAGGTCTGAAGGTGCTATCCTTGGAGGGCTGTATTACACTCTCACACAAAATGTGTCCCCACCTGTTCCTTTGAAGTACCCCGCTCTAGACAGTCTCTCAGAGTAATTCTATTTTCCATCTTTATCTTCTAAATGTCTCATCTCTTTTCTGAGACTTATACATCCAGTTATATACCTGGAAGTTCCTCTCTCCTCCCCGCCACACCTCTTCCAATAGCTTCAAGAAGTGATTGATACCTCCCTACCTTAGTCACACAGCACTCAGACTGCTCAGTCCCAACCATTCTGTGGGCAGAATGTAGTCATCCCAGCATTTAGTGCCCCTTCACCCTTCATTGCTTATATCTTCTCCTGACTTCCCATTCAACAGTGGTTCCCTCTGTTCTACTCTCTGGAAAATATTGTGGCTCCTTCCCAATATATCCATCACTACAGGGTTATTACTCATTTTTTTCTTGCTTGTGACCCTTTTTCTCCACCATGCACCCTCAGTATATATTACAAAGATCATGGTTTTCGTTATACCCCAGGTACAATGCCTGAAACAGAGTGCTTGACAAGAATTTGCAGGATGAAGACAACATGCAAGTCATCATCTTTCTCAAGTGGTTACTTCAGAAAGGTCTTCTAATTGGTCTTTCTGCCTCTTGTCCACCTGCCACTGATTCCAGTTGACCTTTTTAAAATACACGCCTGACACTATCAATTCCTGATGACTGGCACGGCAGCTGCATGATGGGTTTGGGCAGGGTTAGAAGGTCTCCAGTTTCAGTAAGTGTTCAGGGTCTCAGCTGGATAGACATATGCAGTGTCCCTCGAAGGCGACTGGATGGGGTTGAGTCCCCTCTTCCATCCACCCACCCATGGAAAACAGTAGTACTGTCCTCACCTCTTATTTTCTAACAAAACAGGGTCATTCTGCCAAAGACTCCCAACATGATTGGTTTTCCCGTCAGACTAAGCTACTTTTCTAAAATGCAAATTTCAGGCACATGATAGATAGACATTGCTCAATACTTGCTGAACCTATTAATGTGAGTTCTCTGTCTCAAGTCCTTGGCCTGCAAGGCATTTGGGGCCCATATGGGGGCTCCAAGGTGGAGGAGGTTGCTGCCTATGTGGACAGGAAAGAGTCAGAATGATTCACATTGCATTTGGGGTCTTTGGGCCTCTATATCGTGAGCATGCACGCTGTCCACTGGAGGCTCCAGGGTGACCCCCCCTTCCTCTGTTCTCTATGGAAACCAGTGCCAGGACAGGCTTCTCCTCCTATTCCTGAGTCTGCCAAGAACAGCCTATTCCACAGCTGTGTAATCTGTTCCACATTACAGAATTTGAAGTAACCCACCGGCAGAACTGTCTGCACCAGAATATTTTAAGTTGTAACTTCCCCATATACTCTCTGCATCCAAGCAACTTCTATTCAGAATCTAAAGAGTAGCCCCTACAAGAATTCTGAGGGGAGATGTTTTGTAAACTGCAGGCTTTTGCTTTTAAGCCGCTGGCCCTGAGAGGACTAACATTGCCTCTGGCAAACAGGGCAAACCTGGGGATCCTGGAGAACCTAATACATCCCCAGAAGTCTTAGGGTAATACCAGAACTCCATTCACAAGTCTTGACCCTTGAAAAATAATCTGTTATGTCTCTTGGGTACGGGCTTCTTCTTTTATCTCATTATGCCATCTGTCCTTTTCCTTATCTTGTGAAGTTCTGCATCTTGGGTTTATGGATTACCTTATCAGTTTGTTGTCAACCTACTAACCCCCTCCCAGGACACAAGTGTAGGGTAATTTCTCTACAGAAAGGCTATGCCAGGCTCTACTTCCTTCCACCCGCCCCTCCATGAATTTTCTTTTTGGTGAAAAATGGACCTTCCAGACCTTGTCCTGGGAAGAAAAAGACATCTCTCTAGTTTGGCTTTAAGGAGGAACAGAACTAAGGGTACAATCTGTGCTTGGTTTCAAATCCAAGCTCCAAGCTCCAAGGGTCTAAACCCTCATTGTGTGGTTCTTGGTACAGGATTAAAGAGTCCTACCAGATGGGAGGTGTGAAGTGAACTGTGATAGAGGCTCCTACCAGAAGGGAGGTGTGAAGCGAGCTGGGTGGAGGCTCCTACCAGAGGGGAGGTGTGATGTAAGATGGGTAGAGGCTCCTACCAGAGGGGAGGTGTGAAGTGAACTGTGGAAGAGGCTCCTACCAGAGGGGAGGTGTGAAG